>AJWJ01000372.1:0-23509 GCA_000277445.1 Polysphondylium violaceum
CCTGGAAATGTGTCGGTTAGAAAATGATAGATTTATCGTAGATCTTAGTGATAGATCAGATATATTTTAGTGATAGATCAGATAGATCCTCATCAATAATATCATAAATAAATCTTTGTTTTCATTACATTTTTGTCAATTCACGTGATACTGCAACACCAATCATTATGTCTACATATATCTCTTTTCATCTATTTCATCTATATCACACCTCTTTTTTTTTAAAAAAAAAAATAGATTTCTATTTATAGAATATTATTTAATTCAAACAAATTAATGTCTGATATCCAGTCAGTTGTTTGTAATCTATTTCAGACACATCAAAAACTCTATCTATATGTTTTTATTTAATATAATGAACATTTGTGTTATTTATGTATTCTCACATTTAGCAAAAACAACAACATCTCGATATCTATCTGAGACCTCTTTTGTTAATTGTGTAATTTTAAAAATATATTAGAACTATTGAGTGCCTTAGTTCTTTTTTTAAACAAAGACATTCTTGTTTTATCCCTAAGGTCAGATACATCTAGATGGGATAGAGTGCATACATATGACCTTACAAGAATATACAATAGGTATGTAAATCAATTCCTTTAAAGAATAGTCAGATCAAATTTTTCCAAAGCTATAAAAGCTGTGTTTTGTAAAGAATAAACCAATAAGCATCAATATATTGTTAGATAAATTATTTTAATATAATAATAATAATATAATTTATTTGTTTTGTTATTCCACCATATTTACAATAAACACCAGGTGTTGTTTGATTTTTTTAATATTATTTAGATGAGATAAAAAGATTTAGGTTTAAAGTTTAATGTTTTTGAACATCGTGCCAAAGAATGTTCTATAATTTAAAGATGGGTTTCCATCCAATATACTTTTGAAATGATTTTTTGTCAAAACCATTGTAAATCAGATTTAGTAAGAATTATCACTTTTAAAAAAGATATTAGTATAGTAATGTTTACAATATATTTAAGAATCAACGATCAATATCACAGATCTAATATTTTGGATGCTAAACAATATTAACTTTTAGACCACCTCATTAGTATCTCTTGTTAGGAAATTTGGAACAATAAGAATAGCAAGATAATGTCATTCCCTTGGAGAGAATCCTTTACAAGAACCTATATATATTTGTTTTTTTGTAAAAATATCTTCAAAACTACCTTTTAAAAAGACAGACTTACTAAATACCATTAGGTGCTTGTAAAGGATTCTCTCCAAGGGATGGGATGGGATGGTTTTTGACTTTACAAAGTTTTTAAATCATTTTTAGTTAAAAATCATCTCATAATCATGTTTTCCCCATGGTGCAAAAACATTTTGTTTTTGTTTAGATTGAATTTTATGAGCATCAATTCGTGAGAGCATTAGATATGGTAATATGAATTGCTGGAATCATCTATAGATAATAATCCCTCAAAAAATATTTACAACCAACTTTTTTTATTTTCGTAAATCAGAGTTCTTAAATACCTCTTTTTCACATCATTACCACTGAGATTCTATTAAAATTATGATTTTTTCAAAACTATTAAATTGTTTTTCATCACCATGTATAGTAAAAATCAGTCAATATCCATGGGGTAACTTGATTAAAAAAAATGATGATCCATTAGAGTCTTTGTAATTGATATTTGTAAATTTTTAAACAATTTTAATTAATAAAACATCCTTTATTAATGGTATCTTTTAAAACTGATACACCCATTGAAATCTTTAGGGGAATTCCATGATTATAGAACTATCCTTTCCCATAAAGTGAATCACTATCATTTCAGTTAATTCATTTGATATAAACTTTAGAAATTTGCAATATAGTTTCAATAATTTTTTTGTTATGTTTCGAAAGAGAATATCTAATGATTTACAAGCTACAAATTGGAAAGTTCAAGATTTGGTAGTTATTCATGAATAACTTTATAAAGTTGTTTCTATTAAAAATTGTTTTTTTCAAATTGAACAAGATTATTAATTTCAAATCTTTCATGTAAATTTATTTAATTCAAGAATTTCATAGATTTCATTATTATAACTGATTTAGATTTATCATTTGAACATTTGATAATAGAGATAGAATTTTAATAGTTGCTTTTACAAGCACCACAAGCAGCACTGTTACCACTTAAAGTTGGAACGCCCTACATAGATGAAAAAGGTTAAACATTGTTAGAGAGCTAAACCGAAAAGAATATGATGTTTAAAAAACTATATACATACAGTGGCAATGTTACGTTTGCATTGTTTGCACATGGTAGTACCGCAAGATCTACAGTTCATAGTTGATGAGCTGCTGCAACCAGAAGAGTGTTTACACATTTTATATTTGTTAATTAGTATTTGTAACTTGGAGAAATGATTCCATTAATGGTCTCTTTTATAGTGTGCTCATCTCCATTGCCAAATTTAAATTTCTAATTAGAAATTTAAAAATATCTCCATTTTTAATAATATTCCCAGAATTTATCTTTGCCAAAATTTTTTTTTTTTCGAGCTTTTTGATTACAATTTTAGTTTTTTTTCCGGCTAGATAAAGTTGTTGCTATTGCTTGGAAAATTTGGGTTTATTTTTCCTCTAGTTTACTATATCTTCTTTCTATTTCAAGATTTTTAATCCGAAATACTTGGTTTTCAAGAATAGTGGATCCAATTGTCTTTATTTTTAAAGATTTTGTTTCTAAGAATATTATCTCATTTTTTATACACACAAAGGGGATGACCATATAGTTTTTTACTAAATTATCAAAGTCCTAATAAAAAAACTCTGCTTTATAGGCTAAAAAAGATACTCAAGCTCAAGTGCTGATAAAAGCACCAGAGTGCTCTGGGTGTAAAAGATCAATAATATTCAAGTAAAATGTCATATATTGAATTAAATAATTTAAATGACACCAGATTAAAATCTGAGTTTTTAGAGAGTCCTTTCTTTTTAAAATACCATCTCTATTACTTGGTAGTGGACTTGAACCTTCAAGGTGTCTAAGAGATAACAAGAGAAATCTGGTACAATTATTATTTCTTTTGAATTCATGGGTTTAGCAATAAATGATGTTGGCTGATCAGAATTTTTTTATTTTTTTATTTTTTTATTTTGTTTTCATTACAATTTTTGCAAAATGGTGATCACAACTCAAATACTTGAATCTAGATTAAAAGAGACATTCAAAGATGAAAAAGATAAAATTGTAATTGTGTTTTAGTCTTTAGTAATAGTGATTATGTTCTAACACACACCTATATAGACAATAGAAGATTTATCAGGTGGTTGTGGAGCAAAGTTTCAAATCATTATTGGATCTGATCAATTTACAGGTTTAGGATTATTAGAAAGACATAGATTAGTGAATAACTTGATTTCAGATTTTATGAATGACATTCATGCTGTTCAATTAAAGACATGGACTTTATCTCAATACGACGAAAAGATTAAACAATTATAAAATCAAAATACTCGTGTTTCATCTGACAGCATACAATAAACCTCTCAAATTATATATATATTTTTAAACAGACTGTATACAGAATCATTTATGTACATCAATGTATAATATCTAGGTATTTTTATTTACATGTTTTTATAGAGTCTTTAGGTTGAGGTTTAGATTTCCAAAAAGGTACTTTTGTAGGAGAAGGTGGTGGAGTTTTTTCTTTTTTCTTATCTTTATCTTTATCTCTCTCTTTTTCTTTTTCTTTGCCATCATTATTATCTTTACCATCTCTTGATCTTTCTTTAGTACTAGTTGTACTAGTTTCTTTGGTCTCTCCTTTTTTAACATTATTTTGAGAGTGGAATCTAGTTAATTCTTCAAACTTTTTAATAATTGCTTTAGTAGATTGTTTAAAATCCAATGATCTTGATCTACCATGACTTGATTTTGGTGATGTTGGTGATGTTGGTGATGTTGGTGAAATAGGTGATGTCGGTGATGGTAAAGGACTTGTCTCATTTGGAGATAATGAGTTTGTTCTATCATTATTGTTATTATTATTATTATTATTTACAGTATTATTATCACTTGTAGTTATAATAATATCTGGTGTTTTGGTGACTGGTATTACAACAGGTTTAGGTTTACTTGTATTTACTATTTTATCATTATTATTATTTTCTTCTTTAAAATCTACTTTTTCATTATTAATTGAAATTGATTGAATTACTTTAGATTCTTGTTTTTTTAATTGATCTGGTGTGTTTACTCTTGCTATACTAGTTACAACTCTACTCTTTATTGGTGGATCAATATCTGGATTCCAAGGTCGTGGAAAACTATAATCTGGTGTTTCTATTAATTGAGTTGGCTGTGTATTTTCAACACCATCAGGTTGATAAGGTCTTGGAAAATCTAATAATTCAAATTCTTCAAATGAAATAACTTGGAGATTTTGTTCATCATCATTATCATTACTATTATTATTATCTTGTACTATGTTATATTGAAGATCATCAATTTGTAATGGATCATCATTATTTATATTAAATTGATCATCAATTGATTGAAATGGTTTTGAAAAACAAAGTCCGCTTGGTGAATCACTAAAATTAATATCCTTTGCCATACATTGTAAATCATTTATATCACTATCAGTTGAACACGATAAAAATGGTTGTTGGTATGATCTCTGATTTGATAATAATGGATTATTATTGTTGTTGTTATTGTAAATCTTTGATTCTTCAGATGGTTCATAAGGTATTGGAAATGAAAATTTTGATTCCTGTTGACTATTATTACTACTACTATTTAAACTATTTCCTAAATTATTTGTTGAACCTTGATATGGACGTGGAAATGAAAACTTTGATTCCTGTTGTTGACTATTATTTAAACTATTACCTAAATTATTTGTTGAACCTTGATATGGACGTGGAAAAGAAAACTTTGATTCTTGAATATTATTGCTACTATTATTTAAACTATTCCCTAAATTATTTGTTGAACCTTGATATGGACGTGGAAATGAAAACTTTGATTCTTGATTACTATTACCACTAGCATTTAAAGTGTTTGCTAAATTATTACTACTCTCTTGATATGGACGTGGAAAAGAAAACTGAGAGGGTTTGTTTTTAGAAACGGGGATATGAAGATCGGGTGGTTTAAAAGTTCTAAGACTTGGATATTCAGGCTCAGCTAGTGATGTCATTTGTTCTAGTAAATGACAAATTAAACCATGAATTTGTTCAAATGAAGGTCTTGCTGATGGTTGAATTTTACAACAATGTAAAATAAGTTGTCTAAATTCATCGGGACAGTCTTTGGGTAATTTGTTTAAAAGATATGGTTTATCAAGACCCAAATCCTCATTTCTCATTCTTGGTGTCAAACTTTCACGTAATATCATTTCAACTAATACCATACCAAATGAAAAAACGTCACACGATTGATCATATTCTTCACCAATCATTACTTCTGGTGCCATATAGTCATCCTATAGTAGTGTAGTTTATAAATATATATTAATATAAAAAGATATAGGTATAATATATAGTTGATATGTATACCTACAGTACCACATATAGTCATTTTTGATTTCTCTACAGAATTTACAGTTCTTGCTAAACCCATATCACATACTTTGATCACCCAACCCTCTGAAACTAATAGATTTGTTGATTTTAAATCACGATGAATAACACCATTGTCATGTAAATACTTCATTGCCGATGCTATATCTCTAGCTATCAATAATATCAATTTATAATTCATTTTGTTTTTTTTATGTTTAATATACCAATGAAGATCTCCTCCACTAACCAACTCTGTTAATAAATAATAAGATTTATCTTTGACTGCCATACCATAAAATTGAATTACATTTGGATGTGATAACCTAAATTATTAATTAATATCTATACCCTCCTATACTAAATATATCTATCTATATATATAGACCACCACTTACATTTTCAATGTATAAATCTCTCTTAATAAAAATTTTGATAAAATTTCTTTATTGGGATCATTGTCATAGATGGTAATCTTTTTAATACCAACTTTTCTACCATTCAAATATCCTGCATACACTTTTCCAAATCCACCAGAGCCTACTTGATTTAAGTCATCGAATTTGATTTCAGAGTAATCAATAATCTTTGAAAGACGTTTACTTTTGTTTGAATCAAATAATGACATTTCTTTTTCTATATATACTATGTGTGTATGTCAAAAATAAAAACACAATGTATAAATTCAAAAAAGAGACGACAACAATAAATACAACAATGATATTCAAATGAATGAAAATCAAACAACTTTATGGAAACAACTTTAAACCAAATGTATACGTCGCAAAGATAAAACACAATGTAAATAGTAATAGGTGTAGGAGGTGGTATATTTAATGCCCCCTTATAACGGTGAAATTTTAAAAAAAAATTAAAAAAAAATTAAAAAAAAAATTTTTTTAAAAAAAAGTGATCAAATGGTGAGATGATTTGAAAAGTGAATATAGACAAAAATAGATTGATTACCAAAATAAATTTTAAAAAATAATCACAATTTCGCCCCCTTTCACACGTTCAAACTCACCACAAATCTCGATTGTGGTGTAAAAAAAAAAAAGATTCCAAATTCTAACCACACACACCACAAATCAATCATTCAAAGCTAAACGAATGTATGGTGTAAAACTATATAAATTCCTTTTTCAATTTTATATGAATAAAAAGAGTTGTTGAGGTTAATGAGTATTTCCCAAGATTGGTTAATCTAAAATTAGATATCTCTATATCCTAATAATCATAACAACGATAACGATTGTTTAAAATAAATTTATTTATATATCTAAATTAATTGTTACATAAAGCGGTTGCTTTAATTTCAATTAAAAGATTTGGATTTGGTAATTGATGAACAGCAACAGTGGTTCTAGTTGGACCTGTTTCTGCTTTAAAGTAATTATTATACATAGAGTTGAAACCTTTATAATCCTTCATATCTACAAGGAATACAGTTAAATCTATAATATTATCAAGATCAGCACCAGCAGATTTTAAAATGGTTTGAATGTTTTCAATAACAGCTTTGGTTTGCTCTTCAATGTTGAGTGTAACTGCACCAGTCACTGGATCTGTATGTACACCCTCATAGGTATTATCTGGTCTTCTTGATGAAATTCCTGATACAAATAAAAATCCACCTGCCTTTCTCATGTGTGGGTAGTTTGCCAATGCTTTAGCACGTTCATCTAAAATGAATGCTTCACCATTTTTAGAGTTTGGAATTATATTTGACATTATATGTGGTGTGTATGAGTGTATGTATATATCAAGTACTGTGGTGTATTTGTAGTGTGGGTATGAATAGGTATATATATCTCTGATATGTGTAGGTATATATCTAACTGCCTAAACAATAATATATCTAAAGAAAGATTATGCGAACAATCTTTTATATTTTATATTTTTTTTTTAAAAAAATGAAAAATCTGCACCTCTTCCCGCACAAGCTGTTTTTTTACTTTTTTTTTTTTTTTTATCATAAGTATTTGTTTAAAAACAAATACTCGTTGGGTTAAAATATTTTTAAATAGATCTAATTTTAATCTATATTGATTAATAATCAATGGCTCTATAATAATTATAATAATAATAATTTTTAAAATATTTATTCGGATAGGAAATCTTTGACTATCACTTATCTGTCACCATAGATATGTCGAAACATAATAAAATATATGGATTTATATTATTTATTACCATTCTCTTTATGGCATAATAGATAGTGATAGATATTGTACGAATATCTTCAAGTTGGAAGTGGTAGTAGAAGTCAATTTCCTCTCTACTCTAGGATTTATCTCCGTTGACAACAAGATGAAAGAGTATAAATAGTCTATTGAATTGAAAGATTTAATCAAAACAAACAAACATTCATAGTTTTTTAGATTATAAACATTATCTTTATATTTTTAAAACTATATTTACAAACTCTAACCTTTATCTCTTTGGTTTTATCAAAATGAAAATCTCAATTTTAATTGCTTCTGTTTTCTTGTGTGTGGCTTTAGTCCGTGGTGGAACTGAAACACACTCTAATAACCAATATGGCATTCATCAAGATGAAAATGGTGGCTATAGAATCCAAAATGGTCCTACCTATCCTACTCAAAACAACAATGGATACTATGTTCAAAATGGCAACACCTACAATCCAAATCAATACTATCCAACTCAAAATGGACAAAGCTATTACCCAAGCCAAGCTTATTATCCTACCAATGGTAATAATGGTCAAGTTATTCAAAATGGACATACCTATATTCCAACCAATGGTCAAGTAATTCAAAATGGTCAATCATATTATCCAACAAATAATAATAATAATAATAATAACTACAACACCCCAGTCAATTATCCTACCAACAACAATGGTCAAGTAATTCAAAATGGACACACTTATATTCCAACAAATAATAATAATAATAATAACTACAACACCCCAGTCAACTACCCTACCAACAACAATGGTCAAGTTATCCAAAATGGTCAAATGAATACTAAATCAACCACCAATTGTGTTTCCCAAGTTGATATTTCTGTTGAAATGAATAATACTTTTGTTGAAAATGGTCAAACTTATACCAACATTAGAGTAACCATTAAAAATCATTCTGAAAAAATTGTTACCAATCTTGAATTATGTACTCTACAATATGAAATCAAAGACAGTAAATCTGTTTGGAACATGCAAAGAGTTAGTTCAAACGTTTTAACCCTTCCACATGGTACTTCTATTAATGGAAATAACTCCCATACTTTTGGGTATAGTATTTTATAATTTAAATCTAGATCATTAAAAAAACATACAATATATATTAACATACAAATTTTATAAATATAGATGTTCAATCAAAGGTAAACAAATCCCAACCATTTCAATTAATAATGCTATCTGTGCCTAAATAATTGATTAATTAATTAATTAATTAATTTAATTCATCTCTATATGAATTATTAATTAATAAATAATCTTAATAATTAATAAAAACATTATGTTACTATCATTTTGATTATCTTTTCTCTTCTCTCTCATATTAATATTAAATTTCAATAAACTATGTCTTTTTTCACTTTTTTCATTTATATCAGATATTATTATTATTTATTAAATTTAAAGATCTAATAAAATTCTTTCTGGATTTTCAAGGGTATCTTTGATTTTCTTTAAGAAAGTGACAGCTTCTCTACCATCGATAATTCTGTGATCATAAGTGAGGGCTAAATACATAATTGGTCTAATGACAATTTGACCATTGACAACGTATGGTCTGTCTTTGATTGCATGCATACCCAAGATGGCAGATTGTGGTGGATTAATGATTGGAGTACCAAACATGGAACCATAGACTCCACCATTAGAGATGGTGAATGTACCACCCATGCTGTCTTCAATGGCTAATTGATCGTTTCTGGCAAGACCAGAGAGACGACCGAGTTCCTTTTCTACATCGGCAAATGACATGTTTTGACAGTTACGAATAACTGGGACCAAAAGACCCTTTGGAGCAGCGACGGCAACGGAAATATTAATGTTGTCGTGGTAGACGATATCGGCTTCATCGACAGATGCGTTGACAATTGGTTGTTCTTTGAGGGCAATAGTAGAGGCTTTGACAAAGGCGCTCATAAAGCCAAATTTAACACTGTGTTTCTTTTCAAATTCGTCCTTGTACTTGTTTCTCAAGTTCATCAAGGCAGACATATCGACTTCGTTAAAAGTGGTCAACATGGCGGCAGTGTTTTGAGAGTCCTTTAATCTTTGAGCAGTTCTTTGTCTAATACGAGTCATTTTAACTCTCTTTTCACCGCTACCAGATGCAGCAGCTGGGGTTGATGGAGCAGCAGCTTTTGGTGCTTCAGCTTTTGGTGCTGGTGGTGGGGTGGCAGCTTTTGGGGCTTCAGCAGTCTTTGGGGCTTCAGCTTTTGGTGGGGCTTGAGCTTTTGGTGCTTCAGCTTTTGGTGGTGCAGCACCTTCACTCATCTTGTAGAGTGGGTTTCCAACTAAAACAGTGTCTCCTTCTTGTGCAAATAATTCGACAATAGTACCATTTGCGGTGGCATTAATATCAATAGTAACTTTATCAGTTTCAATGCTACAAATAACATCATCAACTCTAACTGAATCTCCAACCTCTAATTGATATTTTTAAAAAGATTATGATTAGTATTCTCTTTGTTTGTCTGTTTGGTCCTCTTTCTATATCTACCAATGTTACTTACTTTTATTCCAAGATACAACAGTACCTTCACTAATGGAATCACCCATAGATGGAACTTTAACAACTACATCAGCAGCAGCACTGTAGAAACGTTGAGTATAAGTAGTATTAACATTGTTGAACAATGAAGAATATTGTTGTCTTTGTTGTAAAGTAGATCTAGTAGTGGTAGTAGTATTGTTTGATTGAACTGAACTAGTAGTGTAAAGTCTGTTACCAGCAACAGAGAATGATCTTAAACCACTTGAAGAGGTTGAAATACTCTATATATACAAGAAATGTAATTATATATCAATAATCTTATCCTCATCACGCGTCACTGTATCAACACTCTAAATCATAGTGATCATCATATCATCATCATCATCATCATATGAATCTAGGGATTGAAATTGAATCCAACATGAAATTTCACACAACATTCATTTCCAACTCACAACTCGATTGGGGTGTTGATCATTAAGCTGTGTTTGCACAAACTTACCTTTGGAGTAAATTTAATTTGTTTTAATAAATTGGCAGTTTTCATTTTATATTATACAAAGAACAAACAAAAAAAAAGAAAAAAATTTTAAAAATCGTCACAAACCGGAAAAAATGTTAAAATGAAAAAAAAATTAATAAAAAAAAATTAAAAAAAAAAGTAGAAAAAAAAAGAAAAAAAAAAAAAGATGATGATGTTTCTTGTTTCCTCAAATGTGTTTATTTTTACAGATGATATTTGCATTAGGATATGATATGGTGTATAATTTAAATTGGATCTTTTTTTAATAATAATAATTAGAAGAACTGATTTATAGATATATATAATAAAAATACTTTATATTATTCTGGTCCAAAGGAAAAAAAAATAAAAAAATAAATAAGAAATCGTGTGATTTGCGAAAAAAAAAAAATCTATATATATTATCGGTGTTGAAAATATGTCAGATTTAAATAGTAATAGTAGGAATAATAAGAATAATAATAGTATATTGTTTTTTCAAATATATAGACACAAGATAATAAAGGCAAATATATTTAGATTCAAAGGAAATGGATATTCTCTAAGAGCGCATATAGAGAGTGATTATAAAGATTACAATATATTAAAGAGATTTAGTAGTTGTGATTTGACAATGACATTGTTGAATTTAAATAACATAACTTCAGTGCTCAATAATCTAATGTCTCTTAGAATTGATTTTCTAACGCTAAAAATTGATAAATTTATCATCAACCTGGACTCAATAGCGCCCAAGACAAAGGATCTACTGCTAAATAATATTAAAATCAATGAAATGGTGGTTTCAAATCGATATACAGGCATTGTTCCAAACAGTGTTGAAAAACTATGCATTCTGTATGAAGCACAGAATGTCATTGATTTGAATCATATTGTTGTGCCAAAAAATACAAGTCATTTACATCTCCAAACTCTATATTATGGGCCTTTACAAGACAATACCTCTGAATATTGTTTTGGTAGCAATATTAGACATTTGACGTTGGTGAGAATCAATGTGCGATGTATTCCATCAATATTTGAAACAAATATAAAACACTTGGAAATCCATCTATTGAATGAAATTGTCAAGATTTCAAAAAAAATATTGCCCTCTGCTCTGGAGTGTTTGGAAATTAGTGTTTGTAAAGAAGTCATTTTAAAATCTGTTCCAAGCACATTGAAATCATTGACCGTGCTTCAAAGTAGTGTTAGATGTCACGCTGATTTCCAATTTCCAGCCAGTGTGACAAAACTCAACGCACCAAAATTAAATTGTACTGTACCACTACCGCCAAACCTCACTCTACTTGGCGCTCACAAAATACTGGATCGACCCTTACCCCCAACACTTGAGTCACTGAAAATCACTGACCAAAAACTATCTCATCCTTTGCCAAGCTCGCTAAAAGACTTGACATTGATATTAATATCCAAAGAGTATGAACTTTTATTGCCGAGCAATCTGATTCCCCAATCATTAAAAACACTCAACCTCTTGGCGTTGACACCAAACAATACAGACAATTTTAAAGATGTTGAATTACCCAAGCAGTGTGATGTAAATGTAACTTGTGCGCTCAATGTCTCTCCACTCAATAGCCAATTCTCGAATCAAATCAAAAGGGCCCTAGTCACCAAATTCCTACTAACTCCACAAGATATTCCCAACAATGTCAGCACTGTATTTCTAAACACCTCCAAAGTGACCAGCATTCCAGAGTCGGTGACTGAACTACACCTCGTACCAACTATGGGTGAATTAAAAGTTTTGGGTTCATTTCTAGAGGAGCCAAGCAACATAGTATCCCTGGGCATAAATTGCAAGGGATCCATCAAACTCGACCAACTACCAACCAACATCAAACACCTAAAAATCTACAATGCTCATGAATTTGTTCAAGGCGATCTACCCAATCATATAACACATTTCTACCTCAACACTGAATACTCATTCACAGACCCAATGTTTGATTCACCTCTTTCCAACAACCTCCAAGTATTTAAATTAAATCGATCATCATCCTACTCTATATTAAAATTTATTCCACCCAAAATCGATTACTTTGAAACCAAAGTCAAAGGATTAGATTTCACATTTAAAAAGATGATCACAGATATCAACCATCCATTTTTTAATTGTAAAAGTAAATATCTATTTTGGCAATTTTTATATATCTGTGTATTTATATATCTCATTTACTAATCTATTTATCTATATCTATCAAAAGAAACAAATATATTAAAAATAACTAGAAATGACTTTGATCAACTAAACGATTTAGACAATGATGATAAATTTGATTCATATATTTAATAATGATGGTATATACCATATATATATATATATTATAATAAAAATAAATCTAGAGTAAAACTATTATAGTAACCCCACTATTCAATCAAAAAAGGGTGTTTATTTTTTGAAAAACAAATGATATTTATTTGATAAAAATGTAAAATGCATTGCAATAGATATTTTGAAGTTCAAATCATGCATAGAATTTTTTTATTTAATTTTTCAATTTTTTCGAATTTTTTTTATAAATTGTTTTACAAAAAAACAACTTCACCCCACAGCACAGTGTTCGCAGCTGATAAAAAAAACATTCATAATTAAAAAAACATTCATATCTTTACATAAATAGATAATAATAATATAAATATAGAAAATGGTTGTTCCAATTGGTATTAATGGTTTTGGTCGTATTGGTAGATTAGTATTAAGATCTTCCTTGTGTAACCCAGAATGTCAAGTTGTTGCCATCAATGAGCCATTCATGGATGCCGAATATATGGTCTACATGTTCCACTATGACTCTGTCCACGGTCGTTTCAAGGGTACCGTTGAAGCCAAAGACGGAAATCTTGTTGTCAATGGCAAGACCATCAAAGTCTTTGTCGAAAAAGACCCAGCCAACATTAAATGGAGTACCGCCGGTGCTGAATACATTGTTGAATCCACTGGTCTCTTTTTGACCACCGAAAAGGCTGGTGTCCATCTCAAAGGTGGTGCCAAAAAGGTTATCATCTCTGCCCCATCTGCCGACGCTCCAATGTATGTCATGGGTGTCAACGAAGAGACCTACAAGAGCGACGTCCACGTCCTCTCCAACGCCTCTTGCACCACCAATTGTTTGGCTCCATTGGCCAAAGTTATCAACGACAACTTCACCATTGTTGAAGGTTTGATGACCACCGTCCACGCCATCACCGCCACTCAAAAGACTGTCGATGGTCCATCTGGTAAGGACTGGAGAGCCGGTAGATCTGCCCTCGCCAACATTATCCCAGCCTCTACTGGTGCTGCCAAAGCTGTCGGTAAAGTCATCCCAGCCTTAAATGGTAAACTCACTGGTATGTCATTCCGTGTTCCAAACGCCGATGTCTCTGTCGTTGATTTGACTGTTAGATTAGAAAAACCAGCCTCTTATGAAGCCATCAAAAAGGTCATTCAAGAAGCCGCCAAATCTGACAAATACAAGAGAATTCTTGCCTACACTGAAGACGAAGTCGTCTCTTCAGACTTTATCGGTGACACCCACTCTTGCATCTTTGATGCCAAAGCTGGTATCTCTTTGAATGACAACTTTGTCAAATTGGTTGCTTGGTATGATAACGAAATGGGTTACTCTACTCGTGTCATTGATTTAATTATGCACGTTGCCAAACATTAAATTTTTAAATATATATAATAATAAAATAGATATATATTTTTTGTAAAGTTAATCAATTGTATCTGACTAGACTCATAATTGATATCAATGTTTGTCTGTTCTAAACTTTAAATGTCCTTCATTTTTAAATTTAAGAATAGAACATGAGAACACACACAATAATAAGTAGTATTGTATTTTTATTGCCATCGATTGAGGCTGAGTCATCAACTTTTTTTTTTATTTTTTTTTTTTTTTCTAAAAAAAAATTGATGATAAATTGGGAAAGCCTCAATTCATTTTCATCTGTAATTACCACCAACAAAATGAAAAATATATTATCAATCTTTTTATTATTTACCTTATTTGTATCATATTCATTTGGATTTTATGAAAATACAAATGTTGTTACTTTGACAACCAAGAATTTCGCAAGCCAAGTATTTGGTAGTGAACACATTTGGATGGTTGAGTTTTATGCACCATGGTGTATGTAAAATTGATAGATAGATATTTATAATATATATATATTGATAAACAATATCAATCACAATTTAATTTAGGTGGACATTGTAAGAGTTTGAAACCAGAATATGAAAAGGCAGCTAAAAACTTAAAGGGTTTGGTTAGAGTCGGAGCAGTCAATTGCGACGAACAAGCCAACAAGGAATTGTGCTCCAATTATCAAATTCAAGGTTTTCCAACTATAAAGTATTTCCCATCAAAATTGGTTCCTGCCAAGGCCAAAGGTACTTTCCACAAGGTACCAGAAGACTATCAAAAAGGTAGAACTGCAAAAGATATCATTGACTTTGCTTTGAGCAAATTACCATCCTTTGTCACCAAAGTAACCGACGAAAAGAGTGTAGAGAAATTCATCACCTCTACCACCACCGCCAAAGCTCTTCTTTTTACCGATAAGCCAAAGACCTCTAATCTCTACAAGGCACTCTCTGTCGATTTCCACAACGACATTGCATTGGCTGAAGGCAAAAGTCTTGCTGAAAGCATTTTGGAAAAATTCCAAGTTACCTCTTTCCCAACACTCTTGGTATTCCCCAGTGATGATCAATCTCAATTCACCAAATACGAAGGTAAACTCGAACATGAATCATTATTTAAATTCTTGTCCAAATACCAAACCAAAGGAAATGATAAACAACAACAACAAGAGCCAGCAGAACAACAAAAAGCTCCTGCTGAACCAACTTTGGACTATGCATTGGAAATCAAAGACAAAGATACCTTTGACAAACATTGTGGAAAGGGTGTTTGTTTAGTGACTTTATTTGATTTACAATCTGAAGACGACAAGGAAAGCAATCAACAAAAAATCCAACTCTTGAACGATTTGGCCAAAAAGAATGCCGGTCGTATAAAGATTGTTTGGGCCGATGGTTCTATTCAATCAAACTTTGTAAAACAATTGGATTTGGCTGGCTTACCAAGCGTCTTTGTATTGAATGGTAACAAATCAAAATACATTAAATATCTTGGCTCCTTTACCGAAAAGAATGTTCAAGAATTTATTTCAAATTTAAACAAGAAAACCGCTGTTGATCTTCCAAAAGGTCTCCCTGAATTCATCAACTCTGCCACTACCACTGAATCAAAGAAGTCAAATAAAAAAGATGAACTCTAAACATTCATTGATGTTGATATTTTAAACTACTATACTATCTATGATTTATTTTACTTTTGTTCCAATTCAACCAAAACACCATTCATTGATTTGGGATGAAGGAATACTACTGGCTTACCGTGGGCACCAATCTTTGGATTTGGATCAATGATTCTAATATTTTCGTCTAAAAGGGTTTTGACAGCATGATGAATGTCATCGACTTCAATGCAAATATGATGAATACCACCGGATGGATTCTTTTTCAAAAAGTTTGCAATTGGACTATTTTCTCCGAGTGGATGAAGTAATTCAATCTTTGTGTTTTCCAATCCAACAAATACTGTAGTGACACCATGTTCTTTTTGGTCCTATTTTATTGATTTGGATATTATCATATCAGAATTCAATGTATTTATGTATGTATGTATTTCATCATGATCATCATTATCATCATAATCATCATATCAAACAACTTACTGCTGGCTCACTAACATCGGCACCCATGACATCACGCCAAAGATCACAACTTTCCTTTAAATTTGGTGTGGCAATGGCAACATGATTTAATCTGCCAATACCAACTTTACCCAAAATATTCTTTACAGTGCCACTGGTACTGTAGTATCTAGTGTTGTTGATAATTGGTGTTAACTTTAAAACTCTTCCAAACATTCTATGTTATGTGTATAAATTTAATATATGATTATGAACAACAAAAAAAAAAAAAAAGAATTTTCAAAAAATAAAAAAAAACAAAAAAATAAAAAAAAGAATAAAAATTTCATATGACGCACTTTAGGGCTTTGAATTTATTTGTACTGTGGGTAATACAAATAAACCATACCATCTATCCGTCTGAATATTTATTTAACAACAACTTCATTGATAGTTTATCTGAGTAAAAAAGACTAATAAATAGAGTAGCCGTGAATCTCTTAACATTTTTTTTTGTTGGATATCCTGTTGAAATGTTGGAATAGTAATGAAAATATATCCATTTGATTAAAATCCCAAAAACCGATACCTTTTTCACTAATTAATTTAGTTGGCGATAAAAAAAAAAAAAAAAACGAAATAGTAATCAGTAGAAAAGAATATCTCATAGGAGTATAGATCCACTTAAACTTATATGGTGATTGGAGTAAAACGAAATCTATCAATCTAAAAACCCTCTACTCGAGTTAAAAGGAGTGATAGTGATGAAATGATCCAATAGTTTTTCAAACATAGACAAAGGATCTACCAAAAATCTGCATTTAGAGAACTTCGAGTGATGAGGTGATTTTTTCGTATGCACACCTTTTTTGTGCACAAAGTATTTTAATTTTTTTTTTTTGAAATCCTTTTTTTTGCTTTTTTAAATTTAAAATTCTTTTTTTTTTTTTGTTTTTTTATTGTTCAACCAACTTATATATACAAACAATGTTCACCAGATTAACTCGTGTAGCTTATAACAGAGTAATTATTAATTTAAATATTCTTTTTACAAGCAATGATGACATTTAAAGTTATTTGAATTTGATTACTAATATATCTTAATGTTTGTGATGATCATCACTATCATATTTGCAAATTCCACAGTCAGTCAGATTCTACTCTACTGAACCAGTATGTATATAAACATAGATCACTCACCAAGATGGTCATTCAATTCATCTTTACCCCTTACGTTTCACACACCACATCGGTCGGGGGTTTAGTATGAATGTGGACAACATAAAATAATTTCAAAGCACTAACACACACATCAAATTTCAAACACACAGACTTTAAAGGAAAGATTACTCCAAATCATCCCAGCCAAAGTTGAACAAGTTAAACAATTAAAAACTGATCATGGTGACAAGATCATCGGTACTTGCACCGTTGCTCAAGTAAGTAATAGGAGTAGTAATTGAATATTCTCATTTTTTCTCTCATTATATGATCAATTTCATCATCCTATTGACTCCTTTAGGGATCATAATGATTTGACGTTCATCAAAATTTCAAAAAAAAAAAAAAAAAAAAAAAAATTTTAAACTGGTTTGCCCCAAATTCCCCCAGAGCCGAATGACATGATTTTGATCTTATGATGACAACAACACAAATGGGATATTTTGAATGAACTTTCATTTATATTAATATAATATCTACTTTCCTACTCACTCTATAGGCTTATGGTGGTATGAGATCAGTTAAATCTTTGGTCACTGAAACCTCTTCATTGGATCCAGAAGAAGGTATCCGTTTCCGTGGTTTAACTATCAAGGAATGTCAAGAAAGATTACCAAAAGCTACTGGTGGTGCTGAACCATTACCAGAAAGTATTTTATGGTTACTTTTGACTGGTGAAGTCCCAACTGATGGTCAAGTTAAACAATTATCAAAAGATTTAGCTGCTCGTGCTGGTCTTCCAAAATTCGTTGTAGATATGATTAAAGCTTTCCCAAAGGAAATGCATCCAATGTCTCAATTAGGTGCTGCTGTGTAAGTGTTTTTTATATTCAATTAACAACAACAGTGTGCACTATATAGGAAAAAGAATATAGATTATACAAATATCTAACATATATTTTATCTATTATTTTAAAACAAACAGCTTAGCTTTACAAACTGGTAGCAAATTCACTGAACAATACCAAGGTGGTATGAAAAAAGATCAATATTGGGCTGCCACATTAGAAGATTCATTGGATCTCATTGCCAAATTACCAGAAGTTGCTGCTCTTATCTACAGAAATACATACAAAGACGGTAAAGTCAACCACAAAGTTGATCCAAACCTCGATTGGTCTGCCAACTTTAACCGTATGCTTGGTTATGAATCCAAAGAGTTTGATGAACTCATGAGACTCTATCTCACCATCCACACTGATCATGAAGGTGGTAACGTATCTGCCCACACCACTCATTTAGTTGGTAGTGCTTTGTCTGATCCATATCTTTCATTCACTGCTGGTATGTGCGGTCTTGCTGGTCCACTCCACGGTCTTGCCAACCAAGAAGTCCTCACCTGGACTCTCAACTTACAAAAGAGAATCAAACAAGACGGTGTCAACGAAGTCAGCAACGAAAGATTAGCCGAATTGATTTGGGAAGGTTTGAACGCTGGTCGTGTTGTTCCAGGTTTTGGTCACGCTGTTCTCCGTAAGACTGATCCACGTTACACTTGCCAACGTGAATTTGCCTTGAAGCACTTACCACAAGACCCACTCTTCAAATTAGTCAGCCAAATCTATGAAGTCGTTCCAGACGTTCTCACCAAACACGGAAAGACCAAGAATCCATTCCCAAATGTTGATGCCCACAGTGGTTGTTTATTAACTCACTATGGTTTCAATGAACACAACTTCTACACCGTCTTATTTGGTGTCTCTAGAGCTATTGGTGTCTTATCATCCTTGGTTTGGGATCGTGCTCTCGGTCACCCAATCGAAAGACCAAAGTCTGTCACCACTGAATGGATCGCCAACTTTGTCAAATCTGATTCTAAATAAATAATTTAAATAAATAATATTAATAATAATAAAATAGTTTTTTTTCCTAAACAAAGAGTCTAAAGATGTTATTATCTATTAAAATACAATAACAATCTATGATCCTCAAAAAAGGATGGTACAATTATTTATTCAATCAATCATTGAGTTAAAAAAGAAAGACAAAGAAAACTGAAAAGATAAAGAGGATTGGGGAAATTGTTGAGGCAGAGCTTGGTATATCGCCTGTTGTTGGAATATGTGGTTGAGTACCAGAACTAGAACCTGAACCTGTGCTTGTTCCTGAACCAGATGTGGTAGGATTGGAAGTTGATGAAGTGGTTGGGTTAGATGTTGATGAAGTGGTGGGGCTGGAAGTTGATGAAGTTGTAGGATTCGAAGTTGATGAAGTGGGGTTGGAGGTTGATGAAGTAGTTGGATTAGATGAAGTTGATGAAGTGGTAGTTGATGTGGTTGGTGGATTTGTAGGGGCTTCGGTTGGGATTGGTAGAGCAGGGTTTCTTGGGAATGGTGCTTGGACATAAGTACTATTGAAGGGATAAATATTGTCAAACATTTTAGTGGTGTTGAGAATAATTGAAATGCCTGGAGTTACAAAAGTAATGTTGAGTGATTCTGATGTTTTAATAGATTCCAAAGCAGCATCGTCTGGAATTTGAATCATGTACCATTCATTGTGTTTTAATGCAGTTAAAACATATTCTTTAGTTGGGAGACTAGAAAAGGTACCTTTGATTGTTGAGGAAACTCCAAAATCTTGACCAATAATGTGAACAAAATATTTCCCTTTAAAACCAAAGCTACTAAAACCATCAGATATGTAAAAGTTGTTGATTGCAATAGTTGTACAGGGTGGATAGTCTGCAGCGGTCATACTATCGTTGAAGTTTGAAAACTTATTTTTAGAAATTCTAGTTCTAACAACAGGATCTTTGAGATAACATGCGAAACATGGTGGTAATTCACCAGAGAAATTATTGCTTTTAAAACTGATCATCACATTACAAAACCAACTTGGAATGGATCCATAAAATTGGTTTTTATCCAAAACCATAGCAACTTGACCTATACCATTACGTGTAACATTGTAATAGGGATAAAAGGTGGTCCAAGCAGAGGCATCATCACTATACAAGGTAACTTCTGGAACTTCCATTGTGATTTGATTAGAGGTTAAATCTACACTATAGATTTTGGTAAGGTTATCAAAATTGACTTGTTTTAAATTTGAATTGGTAATAACCCTATTGTTTTGTTTTGTTAATAATTTAATAATTGTTGCTGTGCTTATTTTAGTTTAATATTGTAACATTACAAATTAGTCAGAGCAGTGGTATTAAATACTGAAATTGGAAATTCGCCACTTCCATCAGCAAGAGAAAAGTTTCCATTTTTTATCTCGAGAATTTCTAATCTTGTTTTACTCATATCCATTTTTCTTTCAAATGACCAATCAATTTTATCAGAGAAACTAAAGTTTTATAAAATTTATATTAATAATTGTAACACAATAATTTAAAATAGTAAAACGTACAGTTTCCAAATTTTTTCCTTAGGTCTCATAGAATTTGGTGAATAAATATTTTGTTCAAAGGTTTCAAAAGTTTCTGGAAAAACAAGAGATAAAGTTGTTGGTAAAAGATTGTTTAAAAAGTGTCTATTTTGTTTTAAAAAATGTTAAAAATAATACAATATTTTAAAGGATTAGAAATTAATACAAACATTTGAGCGGTTTGGGTTAAATTTTGGATATTTTCAATAGGGCCCGATGGGAAATTTTTGTTTGGAATAATTTTTCTAGAAGTTATAGTATTAATACCTAATTATTATTATATTTATATATAGAGGTACAAACATTGTTTCAATAGAAGTATAGTACTGGAGGTCTGGAAAAGAAGCAGTATAAAGAGTTAAGTCTGAGTTGGAAATGGTTCTTTTTTGAGTTTTTTCGGTAACGAAGTTACAATCATCTTTTGAATTTTCATTTGAAAAGCCATTAAATCCTAAAATATTTGTCATTGAGTGGGTACCGGACATATTACTGTAAAGTGGGTAATAGTAGAAATAGATGTTTGGATCAGACGAGTAAGAATTACTCAAAATTTGATCAATAAAACAATAACTACATTCACTGTGATTAAAATCTAAAATATTAGAAATACTACTAAAAGTGGTTAGAGAAAAAAAAACCTACAATGTTTTTAGTAGAGGGGCATAGGTGTAAATCTCTACAATAAAATTGTTGCCAAAATTCATAGAATTGGCTCTGATGGTGTTTAGTTTTGGAAATGGAAATTCACTGGCTTGAAATGTTTGAAGCGTAGCTCCTGGTTGCAATAATAATGTAGTAATTCTTTGTTCATTTCCAAAATTTGAACATAAAAGTACAAATTTTCTACCTGGGGTAGATACACATAAAGTGTCAACAGTTTCTACAGATACATCATACCCTATTTTATTGGCAATAGTCATAAAAGCAGTATCTATTATTTCATTTTTGAAAAACAATGTTATGATACACATTGATAAAAATTAACTTTTCTCTTTACTTACATTCTTGCTGATTAAGTGCCCCACTACAAGAGTGAGCAAATATAGTTACAATTAAAAGGAGAGATAAATATTTAAAAATCATTCTTTCTATCGATAGATAACAAGTTGATTTGTTTTATAATTTTTTTCAAAACCATGAGGTTTAAGTTTTTATATGAGTTTTTTTTTGATAAGTTTGTGAATCAAAAAAATCTAAAAAAATCGACCCTTCACAAAAAAAAGTTTCTAAAACTAATCGCAAAAACAATGTTGTCATGTGGGCAAATTGGTTCATTTTCTAATAATGACTTTAATGTTTTTTATTTAATAATTTTTGGTAAAAGCTAAGTATTTGGTGATCATGAATAGTAAGAGAAGATTTATTAAATAATAATGAGATATAATTATCGAGAATAATTAAAATTTTAGCTAATGTGAGATCAAGTAAAAAAAGAAAATTTAATAAAAATTAAAAAAGTATTTTTTTTTTTTTTTATTGTCCATAGACATTGTTATTCTCAACAGTAATTTTGTTTCAATCTTTTTAAAATAATGATTAAGATTTAAGAAAAAGATAAATGAATAGGGAATCATGTCAATGCAATATAAAATTCTCTTTTTAGTAATAGCTTTAGATTTATTTTCTATTATTGTTGATAGTTATTCTATCAATGTTGGTGTAATTGATGATGCTGATATATTACCTTTGAATGTTTTAAGTGAATCTGGTAAATATCAAGGATTTATTTCAAATGGTACTCGTACCTTTTTAGGAATTCCCTATGCTCAACCACCTATTGGACAACAAAGATTTAAACCACCCTTAAAACAACCCTTTTCAAATGTGATTGCTGATCAATGGCCATTGGCTTGTTATCAAACTGGAATAAAGAATAGCAGTTTGATGAGTGAAGATTGTTTATATTTAAATATATTCACTCCATTGGTTACTAGTAATGATGATGGATATCCTGTAATGGTGTTTATTCATGGTGGTCGTTACTGGACAGGACAATCTTCAACTTTTCCTGGTGATTTTATGTCTAGTTTGGGAAATGTTATTTTGGTTTCAATTCAATATCGTTTAAATATATTTGGATTCCAATCATTTGATGATAATACAAATAATGGTCTATTAGATCAACAACTGGCCCTACAATGGGTTCAAGATAATATTGCCTCTTTTAATGGAAATCCAAATAATGTTACAATCTTTGGTGAAAGTGCAGGTGGGTCATCAGTTTTACACCATCTTACAATCGAATCTTCCTATGGACTCTATAGTGGTGCTATAGTTGAAAGTCATTGGCAATGGTTAATTCCAAACTCTTTGGCAGCTAGAGAAAAGACTGCCGCCTTTGCTTCAGCCAAAGGTTGTGCAAATACAACCTCAGGTGGAGAACCGGATTATAGTTTGATTTTACTATGTATGGTGTCTTTGGAAGCCTCTGCAATTCTACCCTCTACTGCTCAATCAGACTTTTTTGTGCCCATGATT
>AJWJ01000373.1:0-23436 GCA_000277445.1 Polysphondylium violaceum
CCCCTAAAAAAACTTTTGTTTTTTTTTTAGTTAAAAAAATTTCAGAAAAAAAAATTTGATGAAAAATCCCATTTTTAGAACACTCCAAGAGAATATCAGCAGTGATCGACGTCGAGTGAGATATTTATTATTCCTCCAATCAGGTGGTGAGAAAGTGTTTTCACATCACATTTTGATGCATAGTTTCCCATCACGATCTGGCGATCTTATCGTGGATTAGCATTAAGATTTATAGATAATGAGAATTTCAAAGCTTTGACAAAGAGTTTTAGTCACCAATTTTTAATTGGTGATGAGCCTCTTCATCATTTTTTTTTTAGATTTATATCTATAGAGTAGATTGTGTGTGTTCAGATGTTTCCAAACGGTAATATTTTTTTTCTTCTCTGATTTTGATTTATTATATTTTTTATAATCAATTAATTTTTAAAATATGGCCAATTGGAAAAAGACTTTTAAATTATTATTACTATTCACTTCTTTTTTTTTCCCACATTGCTATTTTCAAATCCTTTTCTCTTTGCTGTCTTGTCCTATAAGGTCGCACACAGGTCACGGACCACCACAACAGAAATGATAATATTTTTATCCTGTTTACAAGACAATTATGGACCTAGTAAAGGAGTATTTTTTAAACCCTCGACTACACATATATATCTTTTGAGGAAACATTCATCATCAAAAATTCGATTTTTTTGTAAAAGTTTTTTGATGGCTCTAATTTTAGGCCAAATGTTGTGGGTGGGACTTTTTTCTTTTTTTTTTTTTAATTTTTCGTTTTTATTTTTCGCGAATTTTTACAAATCTTTTTATTGAGATTAGGTGGTGGTGGGGAAGGGCCAGTCTAATTTTAAAATTATTTTGTTTTGGTGGTGGTGCAAACCCTTGCTGTTGGAGAAAATATCTAATTGTTTCACCCTTTGATATTTTAGAGTGGGACAAAGAAGTGCTTCCCCATTGGCAAGTTCCAACATCAATAGCTCAGAGCAGAGTCCCTATTGCATGAAGGAAGGGTTTTGTTGTAAAAGTATCTTTTTCATTCAAAGATAGAGATATACAAAAAATCCACCCTTATACGTACGTGCATGCCGCGTGACACAATCTTATGACAGGTTCCCTTTTTTTTTTTGTGATATTTTTTATTGCGACTATAGTTCAATTGTTTGTCTTCCCTTGAATTTTTTGGCGGCCCTCTCTGCGCCCCTGTAACAAATATGCTGACCAAAAATAGTAACTGATTTTCCATTTACTTCCATGTAAAACTCACATTGACCTTTTGGTATTACTGATGATTGTTTGAACAGTGTTAATATACATACACATTTGAGTGGCATAGTTGTTTTTACGACGATACATACTATTTAATTTGTTTTCTTTGGTTATAATCTTGAATGTATTTTCAGTTTCTTGAACGACAATACCTTTTTGACCAACGAGGGTTGGTGATTTTGATCGAGTTACTTGTATTATTGCACCGTGGAAATCTGCTTTAACGACCTTCATTGCCATGATCGGACCATCATTATTACCAATCACATCGTCCATGTACTGTGTCCACAACTGATGTAGAGGTAAGTACTGATCATAAACACAGTTTTCAAATGGAATATCATAGAATCCAATATCTCTCTTTTCTTTGCTCCCAATTTTCTTTTGTTTTAGTTTTTCAATACGTTTCTTTTCTTTTTTTTCTCTCTTTGCTTGATTACTTGTTGGATATGATATCATTGTAAATGGTTTATAAAGCTCTTTATCATCAACCATTTGTTTTCTAATTCCCGGTTGAACGAAACCAAACGATGATTCTATTATTTCCAATGTCTCTTTTTCAATTTCTTCATTCTCTTCTTTTCTCTTTTGATACTCAGTTTTATCCTGTTGTTCTTGTTGCTGTCTATATCCACCACCACCACCACCACCGGCAGAGTGATAGGGTTTTCTTTTATTATTGTTATTATTATTATATGTATTCATTGTACAGTGTTGTTTATCTATATCTATATTAAGCTCAGAAAACGATTATAAGAATTTTTTGAATGGAGGCGCCTCGCAAAAAAAAAAAAAAAAAAAATAAGAAATTTTTTTAAAAAAATCCACGAGTGTTGCTGATCATCACAAAGTATTTCGAAACACGGCTAGTCTATCATTGACAGTAGTTTAGTTTATTTATATTTGTGTGTGCGTGTGTAGTAGTAGTAGTAGTAGTAGAAGTATTGTATGAGTGACATACAGCAGAGTAACAGATAAACACAACGACACAACAACAACAACAACAACAATGATAAAACAAAATGTCAGTAGTGCTGTTAAATCAGCTTCTACGACATTGTTTATGATTGCTACATTAGTACTGTTGATTTGCGTGGCAGTTGACACAACAGTAGCAGATAGTGATTACGCTATCTCACCAGTATCTCTTTTATTGCCCTATAGTACATCAAAATTTAGAAAGCCCTATAAGCTCGAAGCAAACAAAGGTTGCTTTGAATGGGTAAACACCAATCCCGATCTCATAGAAATCACTCCAATCTTTGAATCTGATTCATGTGGTCCAAATCCTTCAAACAAAGAAAACACATTACCTTCCACATCTGACATTTCATCGCTATGGGATTCAAATCTCGACAATGGTAACAATAAGAAAAGATGTTCTAAATCAGTTTTAGTTCACGTCAGAAGTGGTTCCTTGGCTGAAAGAAACTCTGCATTCATTTATGCTGAAGAGCAAAGTAAGTAGTATTTGTTGTTGTTGTTGTTATAGTCGGTTAATATACATTACATACTAATACAATTTAAATAAATAGGCACAGGTAAAAGATTACAATGTGAAGTATTTGTTGATAGAATCTCATCGATTGTAATTGAAACTACAACCAAGACAATGTATAAAGATGATTTGGAAGAATTATTTGTTAGAGCCTATGATTCAGTTGGCAATGTATTCTCTTCGATTATTGGTTTAGAGTTTGAATGGTCTATTGCCTCTGGTAACATTATTCAAATCGTGCCATTTAGAGGATTTCCATTGGACGATGTTGCATTAAAGATGGAACAAGAAGGATTACAAACTTCATTTGTTTTAGTACAAGGTGTAGACACTGGTAGAACTGAAGTAACCACTAAATTAACCGATACAACCTATTCAAACATCCAACATTCTACAACTCTCTCTATTCTCGAACCCCTCCAATTGAACCCAAGTTATCTCTTATATGTTACTCCAGGTACCCAAATTCAATATTCTTTATTAACAAAGAAGAGAACTATATTAGAAAGTATGTTGTGTTGTTGTTATCATATATACCTACTTCTCTTTTATTAACATCCACCAATAATAGATATACCATTACCCAATCCAAATTATATTTGGTCATCAAGTAATCCAAAGACTGGTGTTGTAGAGAATTCAGGTTTGTTTATGGCATTAGATTATGGTAAAACAGATCTTAGAGTACAACACAGAAACATGAGTGACAACAAGGTACAAGCCTTGGTCAATGTCGTCAAACCATCGTATTTGGCACTCAAGATTGAGCCAATCAAGTCAAACATGGGTCCTATTTCCAATTGGAATTTAATTGAAAACAGAGACTACATCCTCACCGTAGAACTCTATGATGCCTCTGGCCACAAGATCTATAGCAACGATATCACTTTTGATCTCCAAATCCCCACCGAATTCTTTGAGCCCATCCCCGCCAGTCAGATACCCGCCCACAAGAGCTCTTCCGACACCTTTTATCTCCGTGCCATCAAGCAGGGTGGTGGCGAGATCAAGGCCTCCTTGTTAAAGGTCTATGACTTGGAAAAGAAAAACTATGTTCCTTTGTTGAACCCCATCAGCGTCGACCAATTGTTTAGCATCCATTCGCAAATCGTCATCAATCCACCCATTGTCTATCTCCCCCATATACCCGGCAGCCAAGAGCGTCAAAAGTTCACTCTCAAGCCCTCTGGCGGCTCTGGCGAGTACAACTGGTTCACCAATGGCTCTGCCATCGCCACCGTCGACTCGACTGGCACCATCCAGTGCCAATCGTCACCTGGCCAAACCGAGATCATTGCCGTCGACAAAAAGAACAACCACAATCGTGATATCGTGCGTGTCATTGTCCTCAAGCCCAATGAGATCAGCATTGTGCCCTCAGTCGTCGAGATTGAGGTCGGCAAAAAGCTTGCTCTCTCTAGCCAACTCCTCTCACCACATCTCCCCAAGGGTCTCAGCTTTGACAGCTGTGTCTTACCCGATCTCGACTGGAGGGTCGAAGACGAAACCGTGTTCAAGCCCCAATCCAACCACATTGAGCCCGCCCTCGAGAAATGCTCCTCAAGAGAGTTTCTTGCCCTCAAGGAAGGATCCACCGTTGTCACTGTGCAATTCATGGGCATGAAGGCCCAAGTCCGTATCTTTGCCTTTCCTCCACTCAAATCCGACGCTGAAAACATCATTCTCTCGATTGGTTCCAGTGCCGAAGTCTTTTTCAGAGGTGGCCCTGATCCCTGGTACCTCGAGCCCAAGACCTACTTCCGTAGCATCACCAACGACCATTCAGATCACACAAAATTCATTAGTATCGCCCACGGCAATGGAAACTCATTCAAGGTAACATGTCTCCAACAAACCAACGCCAACAGCTTTGTCACCATTGTTGTCGGCAACAAGAAATCCTCGTCCAACCCCTTCCCCGCTGCCCCATCTGTCGTTATCCCATACAGCTGCGAAGCCCCAGCCTCGGTTCAGCTCCAGGTCTACCACCCAGAACAAGAGCAACAAGACCTCGTCCCATCTCCCCAAGAGTCTGCCGAACACAACACATGTCTTGATAACCTCTTTACCATCAAGAAGCAAAAGGGCGTCGACAGAGGCACCTACAAGATTCGTAACAACCGTGACATCCCCTTTATCGCCGAGGTCTACAACGAGTCTGGTAAAAAGTTTACAAACTACTCTTCACTCTTATTTGAATGGAAGAGCGCAGACAACAACAAGGCCAGATGGATCGGTGACGACAACTTCGATCATTTATCCAAGCTCTCATTGTTTGATCAAGAGGGCAAGGTCACTGTCAGTGTCAGCATCGTAGGCTACAACAAGGAGGTCCTCAACAAATTAAAGGTCAAGCCCGCAGCCTTGGATAGCAACAAGCTAAAGAGCACTCTTGAGCTCTCCCTCTTGTCAAGCGTCAAGTTGTCGCCAGAAAACACTGTATTGTACTTGAGCGAAAAGAATCCACTCCGTATCGACGCATTTGGCGGAAGCAAGAGCTTTGAATTTACATCCAACAACTCCAAGATTGCCTCCCTCACCTACCAACCCAACTCTGACTTTGCCACCATCACCCCACTCCAACAAGGTTACCTTATGGTCAACGTCCGTGACGTCTGTCTTGGCGGCCATGGCGAACAAAAATCCTCCCCATCATACGTCCAAATCAGCGAGGTCCACAGCATCGACCTTCAAGTGGCCGAAATGGTCCAAGTCGGTGACATGATCCACCTCACCATCAAGGCCTTCTCAACCAACGGCAGAGAGTTTGGCAACAACCAATACCAATTCATGAACATTGTTCCCCACATTGACAATCCAAACGTCCTCTCTATCGTTCCCTCGATGGACAATCCACAGACCTTTAAGCTCAAGGGTCTCGATCAAGGCCTCGTGACTCTCTCTGTCTCTATCGTCAACCCCAAGACCTCTTACAGCGTGACCTCAAAGACTGTCCAGATCCAAGTGTTCCCTCCCTTCAAGGTCTCACCAACCACCCTTCATTTGGTCCCCGGTGGCCACTCGCAAATCCACTGGACTGGTGGTGCTCCCATTAGACAAGACGTGAGATTCGAGTCCTCTGATCCATCTATCGTCACTCTTGGCGACATTAACGGCGAGTTGGTTGCTCTCAAAGTCGGCCAAACCACCATTCAAGCCACTGCCGAAATCACAGACCCAATCACCCACAAGAAATCCATCATTGGTCAAGACAAGCTCACTGTCTATGTCAAGAACATGACCGGCATCCGTATCCACAGCTCCATCAACAAGATTCTCGTTGGTGATGAGGCTAAGCTCAGAGTTGTTGGTGCTAACGGCGAGACTCCATTCACTTATGGCACCGTAGATCTCTTTTTCAAATGGGAGAGTGTCGACACCAACATTGCCACCCTCGCACCCATCTATGAAAAGGCCAACACCACCGTCGAGTTGGAGGGCTCATTCTCTGTCAGAGTTGTCGGTAAATCTGCCGGTTCCACCACCATCACTGTGTGGGCCTATAGCGGAAACGATCGTTCCAAACACTTGTTCCAATCGGCCTCGTTGCAAATCACCGTCATCCCCGATGTCCCCATCCCCACCACCACTCTCTTGCTCCCTCTCAACACTGCCTCCAACTATTTTGTCAACAACATCCACGACAAGAGCGGCATCGAGTTTCTCCCACTCTTAGACGGCTTGGGCAGCGCCTCTTGCAAAGATGTCGTCGATATCAACAACGACAAGATTGTGACACTCGACAAGATTGGTACCTGCTACTTATCCGTTGTTCGTGATCGTCGTATGGACACCTCTAAATTGGTCAGAGTCAACTCTAAGCCATTCTCCCACATTGAAGTCTTGCCACTCAACCCAACCTCAAGCGTCATCCCCATTGGCGACTCTATGTCATTTGCCGTGTATCTTCGTGACGACATTGGCGAGTTGTTTACCGAGTATGGATCATCAGTGACCTTTATCACCGAAGTGAGCAACAGCGGCATCATTGGTGCCACCATCGAGGTCACACCATCCTCTTACGCCATCATCAGCGTCAAGGGTCTCCGTGCTGGTCTTGTCACCCTCCGTGTCTATCTCAAAGACATGCCACACCTCGACGACTATGTCAAGATATTTGTTGGCCGTCTCGTCGATCCAGACAGTCCCCTTGTCCACATCGGTTCAAATTCGGAATTCACCATCAGCAAAGAGCAACTCACCCAACGTGGCTACTCTTTGCCCTCGTCCAACGAAAAGATCTGGTCCTCCGCCGACCCATCCATCATCTCGATCGACCCTGTCTCGGGCAAATGTGTCGCCAAAAAAGACGGAAAGACCACCATCCACTACATCCGTAACCCATCCTCGCAAACCTCGGTCACTGTGTCTGCCATTGCCGACATTCAAATTGAATTTGGCAAACAAGTGATCAACAACACCAACGATCGTTACAGCTATCCATTGAAATTCTACAACAAGGAACACAGAGAGTTTACCTCGCTCTCCAACATTCAACAAAACATCAAGGGTTCCTGCTCTGTCAAAGAGACTGGATTTGCCAACGCCTACTTTGAGACCCTCGTCGTCCAAGGCAAAGAGGTCTACAACTGCGTCGTCCAGCCCACTGGTACCCCCACCTCATCGATCGACAAGGTCACTCTCTTTGTCCAGGTCTCTGATCAAGGCAGAAACTACATCTTTGAAAAATCCTTCGATCTTCCCTTTGAGGCCACCTTTAGCGTTCTCAACTCCAAGTCAAAGATCCTCCTCACCCTCAAGCAAAAGAGCTTCATCTTGAATATCCAATCCCCCAAACCCATCTTTATCGAGTCCTCCGACATCTCGCTCCTCTCTGTCCAACAGCTCCCCTCCACCGACCAAGACACCAAAAACAATGTCCACCGTTACCTCTTGCAACCCATGAACCCCTCCTCGAGCACCGGATTCTCCAACGTGCCCTTGTTTATCAGCAACCCCGACGGCAAAAACAAACAGACCATCTTTGTTACCTACTCGACCACCAGCACCTCTGGCAGTGTCGCAGACTTTGGCGGCGCCACTGGATTCTCCCAAACCTATATTTTCACATTCATCGTCGCCACCCTCATGGTCGCCATTGGTGTCTACATTTCCAGAAGACTTAGTCAAAAACCCCGTGTCTATATATCAAACAACCATCTCAACAATTCCAATGGTCCCATGTCCTCATCGTCTCTCAACAACAGTGGCTTTGGCTCCTCTGTTTCCTCGCCCTATAGAACTCCACCCCCACAATCTTTTATGTCACCCAATCGTTCTCAATATAATTCAAATTTGGCTCAAAGTGCTTTTGGTAATTCCAACTACACTCCATCCTCTAGCATTTATTTAAGTGAATCTAAACTTAGATAAAAAAAGATATCTTTTTACTCTGACAACACCTACTTTTCTTATTTCCAGTACATATAATTACATATATAAATAAACTAAATTAAATTAAATTAAATTAAAATAATTATATCTCCCACAGGCTTTCTCGGAACCCATTTATTGCATTTTCCTGGGTTTTGCCCAAAACTTTGGGAAATGAATTTTTTTAATTTTTGTTTCATTTTTTTATTTTTTCAGCCCACTTCATTTTATTTTTTCACAATATCGCTTCTATAGATATATTTAGAATAGATATTATTTGTAGATAGACAGAGATAGATAAACATGGGCGCAGATGGTGGATCAGTTCCTAGTCGTATTGACATGATAAAGGTGAAAAAGAAACCAACACAGTTACTTGATAAAGAACAAACAGATTTTGGTAAATGGTATCTATGTTGTCTGACACAAAATAAATTGGAAGAGCCGATTGTCATTGATGAGTTGGGTAATCTGTTTAACAAAGATAGTGTCATTCAGAGTATATTGGATCAGTCTATTCAAAAATCATATCCTCATATCAAATCATTAAAATCTGTTCACAATGTACATTTCTTTGCCAATCCTGAACACAAACCCACCAATCAAATGATCTCCTCAAATATGTCAAAATTAATATCACCCTGGTTATGTCCAATCACAAAGATCGAAGTTGGTGGTCATCATAAATTTAGATTACTAAAACCATGTGGTCATGTGTTGTCTGAAAAGTCTTTTAAAGAATTGAGTGGTGATAATAATAACAATAATAAAACAACAACAACAACAACAACAACTACTACAACCACTACCACTATTACTACTAAAGCGACAGAAACCTCAAATGAAGCATTATCTTGTTTTTATTGTTCAAAAGAATACACTTGTACAGATTTAATCACTATTAATCCGGATGAAGAAGAATTGGAAGAAATGAAATTACGTTTAAATCAGGTATGTTTATTTGATATATCATTTAATATCGATATATGTCTATATTTATAGATATAAATATACTAATAACAATGTATTCATTTAGAATAAAAAGAAATCATCAAAAAAGAAACAAGTTAAAGAAACATCATCATCATCATCAAAAACTAAAAAGAGAACAATTGAAAAACTAACATCAGATTCTCAATTTGCAGCAAATACAGTATCAGAAGCAAATGAAGAACTTTCAAAGAAAATGAAATCTGAAACTTTTGCAAGTCTATTTAAACCTTCAACAACGACAACAACAACTACTACTACAACTACACCGAATACCACCAAAGATAAAGAATAAATAGTTTTGTAAATAAATATTATGTGTTGATAGATTGAATATCTCTTTCATTGCCCCATATCATAAGGGCGGCATTCTTTCATTGATGAATTATTAACTTTTGTTTGTCGAAAAAAATGAAAACAATATTGAAAAACTTTTGGCATTCTACAAATATCCACCCCCACCATTCAGTCGCACACGCACACAGAGACATATATTTGTGCATGTATATGTATATATAAAACAAATGGAAGAGTATTTCAAAAAGAGAATAGATATACTTGAAAAAAAGACAAACGATAAATCGTTTGATACACTCCCTAAAGCAGCTAGAAAAAGACAAAGAAAAAAACTTAGGAGCTTAGTGATACAACGTAATCAGTGGCTCAAAAAAACATCTGCCGCCGCTCATAGCAACGACAGTACAAACAATTTTAGTAATGAATCTCAAAAAAACATATCAACAAATATTAGTTCTAGCACTACTGGTAAACGTCAACTTAAAGGCAAAGTCGTTAAATCCCAAACAACAGCAACAAGAAAGAAAGTAGATGAAAGTACTGATGAGAGCGAAAGTGATGAAGACGAAGAGGAGCAAGAAGAAGAAGAAGAAAAAGAAAAAGAAGAAAATGGATTTATAGGATTTTTACCTCAAACCAAAGAGAATCAGAAATATTATTATCAGAGATACAGGTTGTTTTCAAAGTTTGATGAAGGAATTATTTTGGATGAGGAGTCATGGTATTCGGTAACACCTGAAAAAATAGCCAATCACATTGCAGAGAGATTGCGATCAAATATAGTGTTTGATGCGTTTGGTGGTGCAGGTGGCAATACTATAGCTTTGGCAAACACATGTAATATAGTGATTCACAACGATATAGATCCCATCAAGACTCACATGGCAAAACACAACTCCCTCGTCTACTCTCACACACAAGAAAACACAAACATAGAGTTTATCAATTGTGATTTCATGGCTTTTTCAGAATCATATTTTGGCACGAGATCCACACTACCGCCCATTCCTCTTGATCACCATTGTGACTGTATTTTCCTTTCACCACCTTGGGGTGGTCCTGAATATTTACAAAAAGAGCATTTTTATATTGGAACAATGCCAATCGATGGGTAATTATATTTTATTGATATATATTATTTATCATGATGGTTATAATACTAATAATTAAATAATAATAGGTTTGATATTTTTAGACAAGCATTGAAAATCTCACCAAATGTAGCCTATTTTTTACCAAGAAACACTCATATAGACGATATTAGGAAACTATCAAAGATATATAAAGACTTGGGTTACTACCCATACGATTGTGAAGTTGAAGAAAACTATTTAAATGAATCCATAAAATCAATTACTATCTATTTTGGTAATTTAATAAATCGTGCAGAATCTAGTTAGCGAGACACCCTATATTGCCCTCCTTTATTTTTTTCGAATTTTTAATTTTTTTTTCTCTTTCGTTTTTTTTTTTTCAAAATGATCGTTTTTTCGAATTTTTAATTTTTTTTTTTTATTTATTTTTTTCTTCAGAGTATTGTGTGTGTTTTCATCGCGAGTCTTTGTTCCCTTCTCTGTTTTTACACCTTATATAATACCACTTACTACGATATAAAAGAATGGTAGATCAAAAGAAATCAACCACCACTGCTACTAAAAAAGCACCAGCTAAAACCACTACCGGTAAGCCAAGTGGTAAACCAGCCAGCACTGGTGCTCCCCTTAAAACAGGATCAATTAGAGATAGTAATAATAAACCAATGCTCAAATCAGGAGATAAAAAGAGAAAGTTTGAATCAAACGACGATGCAACAAAAAAACCAAGGGTCCATTAGAAAAGAAAACTAAAAAAGATAAAAGAGAAGAAAAGATTGAAAAGAAATCAAAGTTTGATACAAACTATCCTATGGTTAGAGAAGCTAAATTACTTTGGGTTAAAATTAAAGAAATTAAATTATCAAAAGAAGATAGATCTGTTTTAGTTGAAGAATTATCAAACAAATTAAAAGGTCACATTTTAGAGGTAAAGTGTTATTTATTGATCAATAATAATAATAATAATAATCATAGTTTATATAAATATTAATAATTATATTATATATTACATATAGATTGTATTAAAACATGAAGCAAGTAGAATTGTTCAATCACTTTTGAAATATGGTACTGAAGAACAAAAATTAAATATATTTACAGAATTAAAGGGTCATGAAATGGTTATTAGTAAGAATCAATATGGTAGATTTTTAATTTTGAAATTATTAAAGTATGGCAATGAAGCACAAAGAAACACCATTATTAAATCATTCTATGGTAAATATGTACAATTGGTTTCTCACAAAGAATCATCATCCGTGGTCGAATACATTTTTGCAGAAGTTGCTACACCAGTTCAAAAAACTGCCATCATCGAAGAGTTTTATGGTCCAGAATATCGTCTTTTCAAGAGTGAAGTTCCAAGAACCCTCGAAGATATCATTGCTGCCTCACCAAACAAAAAGGAATCCATCTTGGCATTCCTCTCTAAAACTCTTACTAAAATGATCTCTTCCAAGGGAGACCGTTTGACTTCTTTAACCTTGATTCAACATTTGTTGGTTATTTTCTTTAAACACTCTAGTCCAGAGGAATGTGTCGATATGGCCGATACATTATCAGAATTACTCACTCCAATGGTTCACACCAAAGAGGGTGCCATCGTTTCCTATTTCACCATCTCTTATGGTTCACCAAAAGTACGTAAAGCCATCGTAAAATCATTCAAAGAGTTCTTTTCAAAGATTGCTCTCCAAGAGTATGGTCATCTTGCTATTGTCCGTCTTTTAGACGTTGTTGATGATACTCTTTTACTCACCAAATCTGTTCTCAATGAACTCATTCCAATCTTGCCAGAATCTGCCGTTCACAAACAAGGTTATCTTTGGATCATGCACATTCTCGCTCCCTACACACTCCAAAACTTTTCCGAAACCACTGTTGGTCTCTTGAGCCCAACAATGAAATCCAGCCATGGTGTTGAGGCCCAAATCAGCAAAAAAGATCGTTCTCAAAGAAGAAAGGAAATCTTGGACTATATTTCTCCAAAACTTCTCGAATTGTGTTCCTCTCATACCTTGGATCTCCTCAACAGTCCATGGGGTTGCAGAGTACTCTATCACACTCTTTCTCAAGTCGAGGGCAACAAGATTATCCTCATTAAAAAGATTTTAGAAAACATCACTGAAGAACTTTTGATTGAACAACATGCCAACATTCAAATGCTCCTCAAAAATGAATATATCAAATCCATAGATTTACCAGTTCAACTTTTGGAAAAGTTCAATTGGATGGAATTGGTTGTCAAAGATTCAAACATTGTTTTCATTCTCAGAGAATTATTAAAAGCCTTGCCAGAATCTGATAAGAAATCTGCCATTATTAAACAAATTCAAGCCTCAAAAACTAAACTTAAAGCTACTAAATTCCCAGGTATCGATACTTTATTTAATTTAAATGATAATTCATCAACTGAAACTGTTGTTGAACCAACTCCAGAACCAGCCAAAGTTGTTAAAAAATCTACCACTAAAACTGCTGCTGCTACAAAAGCCACCACTGCCGCTAAATCAAAGAAATAAATTAATTTTTTATATATAAATCAACAAAAAATTAGATCATCATTCAATATTTTTATTATTATGGTAATCTTTATTTATTTAATTCATATTGTCCTCTTTATATAATTCTAAAATTCTAGTTAAACCAATTTGGAATTGTCTTTTTTCAGAAGGATCTTGAATTAATTTAACCTTTAATTTATAAAACTCTTCCAATAATGGAACAACAAATTCTTCTTGAATGTTATCATTGGATGGAAGTTTTAATAAAAGTTGATAAAAATTGGTTTCTTTTAATCCATAATCAAATTGAAGATCTGAATTTGGAGTTGTACAAAAGATTCTAAAAGAAAAAAAAGATATTAGAATAATAAATTCTTTTGTTGAATATTAGGTATACATACGAAATTTCATTTGAAAAAGCTAAACCTAAAATATGTCTATATAAATCCAAAGATTCATCTTCTTTTAACAATAAATTTGATTCAGCGATAATGTTGAAGCAAATTAAATAATTATCCATAGATTCAATATTTGATCTTTGAAGAATATGCTCAATGATATTGGTAATTGAAAGTACATTCCTAATATCTGGTAAAAATGTTTTTTGAGATTTAATCAAATTCAAGTTTTGATTGATAATTTCCATTTGTTGATCCTTTTGTTGTTCTGATAATCTCGAGTTTTCATCAATAATCATAGATATTTTTGCTATACTTAAATATTTCTATTGAATGTTTAAAAGTATTAGAAAAGTTGTTTTTTTAAAACTAATCAAAAACACTATAAATACCTCTTTTTTAGATAAATAATCAGGTTCTTTTAAAGATTCATTATAAAGTACATTTGAAATATTATTCCATTTTTTCATTCTAATACTATGGATCCAAGCCAAATCTGGATATTTAGAAAGGAATTTATATAAAGGTTCATTAAAAGTATCTGGTAATTCTAAAATTTCGGCCTTTAAGTTCTTTTCCAACATATATTCAAAAACATTGTTTAATAAGCCTAGAGCTTGGAATTTGGTTAAGCATTCAACCAATTTAAGATTTTGAATATCTCTCTTTTCTTTATCTGCAATATAAATATTAATTAAAGAATGATAGTCATCATATTTGTTTGCCAATGTAGTTGCTAAATTGAATCTACCAGATGAAACAAATGGATCAATTAATCTTGTTTTAAAATTTTTAAATTGTTCAACTTCATTTTCTCTAAAATATTTGTTTTTAAATTATTATTAGTATTAGTATTAAATTTTAATGTCGTAGTAAATAAATAAATATATATACTTTAAAGAAGATAAATAAATATTTGTTAATCTATATAATTGATCATAAAGAGCATTTTCAACATTTGGTATACCCAAATCTTTTTGAGAAAGAATTTGAGTTGCAGAGGTTTGTAAATCAATTTGAATAAAAGTAGAGAGCAAGTAAACCACTTGAGATAAAAGAGTATGAATATTTTCAGAATTTGGAAGAACAGGACTATCGAGTAAATGAATTGGGTACACGGTTAATATTCTGAGGAAAATATCGGTGCCTTCAATCATTTCCTTGAGGATTTGTACACTATTTGATTGTTTTTGTTGTTGATGATCCAGTTTATCAAAGATGCAAAGAAGAATTTGATCAATTCCAGATACATAGCTATAGAATAGTTCATATACATTCATACCAATGTTTGTCCAATTTGGTAAACGATCAGATACCAATGATTGAATGAGTTTTGGAAGAATAGAGAATGATGCACCACCACTAGATGATTTTGATTTGTCTTCTTGTTGATTTTGATAATTACGCAACTCGATGGCAGCTGAAATTTTAACTTGATTCTTTTCAATCAAGTGAAGAGTGCTCTTTTCAATGAGATTCTTTATTCCATTTTCTTCAACAAATTGGATAAAGAAAGAGTGTCTTTTCTTTTTATCTTCCAATTGCTGTTTAAGTTGAACCGATATTTCACCACCTAAATCACCAAGTAACTTTGCATCATCTGCCCAAAACTTTGATTTTGGTTGTTGATCAATGATAAAGTATGATACTTGTTGGATTACTGAATCTAAATCTTGATAGTTTTTACAAGTGTCCAAATATTGATTAAGTTTCTAGATAGAATTATAGAATTAGTTAGTTTATCTAATTCATAATGGTTATAACAATAATATCTATAATAAATACATTTTGTTGTTTTAAAGATATTGAATTCAAAGCCTTTAAAACAGTATTTCTTTTAATAGACAACATATCATCAGTTTCAGGTACTTCAAACATAATTGGTTTTTGATCATGAACATTGCTAGTATTGTTGTCGGTTGATTGGTTTGATGTTAAAGAGGATGAACGTTGAACGCCAAATGGAGCTACGTCTAATTTTTGAATACCTTCTTCAGAGATTAAATGATATTCTTGATTGTAAACTCCACTTCCAGATATAAATCTCTCTGGGAATTTAATTTCACCATTACTCTTTGATGAGTAAAACACTGAGTCATTCCAACACAAATAATGTTTATTATTTGAAATACTAGATACTCTAGGTTCATATGAAACAATGCCTCCTCCCTATTAAAGTAGTAAGTGATAGATAAAAGTATTTGATTAGTATTTATATGTGCGCTGATTACATATCAATGATTAATATATATAATAATTACAGTGATTGGCTTTTTAGCAATAAAGTTATCATTTTTGTATACTCTTAATACTTGATTATCTTGGATTTCCACTACAATAAGATAATATTTTGAAATGTTTAAAGAGGCAGATGTTTCGTAAAAGATCATATTTAATATTTGAATTTCCTCATTGTTTTGATCGTTCATTGTATCGATATACATTTGATGAAACTTTAAATCCATTGAATTGTTAAAATGTTTTTGAACCTCTTTGAAAATTGTATAATCGATGACAATCTATTGTTATTCTAGTTATTAGTATATATGTAGTCGGTAGGTAATAAAGATATGAGATATCCTTACCTTTTCAGAGTTATTTGAGATTTCATATTTTAATAAAGATGATTCAGTTAAAACAAATGTATATCTTGTAGTGCTTGTGTGTAAAGATGATGGGTTATTTGCATTGACAACTGAACTGTATTGTTGTTGTGATGATGTTGATGGTTGACTACTTGCAATAAATAATACTGGTGATGGACGAGATAGATAAAGATAACTAAGCATACCTTGAGATTTGTTTATCTTTTTAGCTACTAAAATGTTTTGTTTAATATTTACTAAATGAATTGATCCATTTGAATTTCCTACTATAATACCATATGGCTGTGATTATGTTAATATTCTACATAGAGCATACATAAATAATAGTAGTAATAATAACACTTACTTGACAATCAGAAGCATATACATTTACTTTTGTATTTGAGACAGTAGTTTCTAAAGTAACATCTTGAGTAACATTTGGTTTTGAAGAATTTGCCCAATATCTAACAAATGAACCATTTGGTGAACAAACAAATACTGTAAATTTATCTTGACCCAATTTACTTCTTCCGACGACAATATGATTTTGATTTGTTTGTTGATTATTGATTTCATCGATTGGTATGTTTAGTCTAGAACAACTTTGTGGTTTCTATATATAGATGTGATGTTTATTAGAATTTATAAATGCATACTAGTACCACTATAATATCAAGTTATATTTACCTCAATACTCCAAACAAATAAATCATTTAATAAAACAACATAGCATAGACCCTCATAGGTAATGGAGCCAGTTAAAGTAACATTGTTATATGAAGGATCACTATTAAGTTCCTTTATAGTTTCTCTAAGAATAAAAGGTAAATCATAAATAGTTTGAATCGAATAGTTTTCTTTTGTTTTTCTCGAGATATCTAATTGAATATTCCCACTACCAGTTGTGTTGTTTGAATTTGTAGGGTTGTTTGATGATGATGATGGTTGATCAGAGGGTGATGTTGACACCTTCTTTCTACCAACAGCCGATGCTGATTTAGAGTAATACATTATAACAATATTGTTTACTACTTTTAAAGATCGTCCCTAAAAGATCCTACAACAACTTTTGATTAAATAAAATGCACTGAAAATAGAAAAAAAAAAAAAAAAAAAAAAAAACAAAAAAAAAAAAAAAAAAAAAAAGACTTTCAGTTTTGGTGATCATCACACATACCGTCAAGAGGCTTTACCGTCAATGAACTCTATTGTCATATCGAACCCTTCTCTGTTTGCAATCTGTTCGATGTCTTTGGCCTCCTAACAGAGAAGGGTCCGATATGACCATGGAATTCATTGACTGAAAAGAGCCTCCACCATTCCATAATTCATTCAAGAAAAGTTACTGGCAATTAAACTTTATGTTGATGATATTCGGAACAGAGCTAGACGAGCATCTGGCTAGAGCTCTCCTTGGAAAACATTCATAAAAATTTAAATTAGGATGATATAAGAGTTGATAACAGACTCAATATATTAAAAAGAGACTTGAATAAAAAAATAATCATATCTTTCATATTATTATAAATGTATTTAAATGAAAAGAATATCATCTTATCGATACTCTTTTTTTATTGATAAATATATGAGAGGTGATAGTGTTTGTGGCATTCTTTCTTTTTTTTTCTGTTAAAAGGAAAATATTACATCTTGGGAATATATAGATACTATTATTTGTTGCGAATAACAATGACGATAATAATCTCTAATTCTTGTTATAAAAAAGGATAGTACCACTATCCTTATGTGTGTAGTATGTATGTATAACTGATTAAATAATTATCAACTAATTTTGATGAGATTCAATCATAGAGTGTATAATAGCAATACTATTTCTATATCTTTGTCTTTTCTTTTTATAATTTTCTCTATAACTAAAGATAACATTTGGTTAGTATTCAAATGAAATTGATTGTGTTATAATATATAGAGTAGAGAATATTACCTTTTTTTAACAGTAGTATAAAATGAAAGATGATTTTTAAAAAGAGATTCTGTCGGGTAGTCTTCAGTATTTTGTTGCCTGATTAAAGCCTAAGTGTGTTGGAACAAGTTTAAGGTAAATATTAATAATCATATAATTATAGATAAAGAGATAAATAAAAAATACATACATCAAAATCTTCAGAACTATGAATTGGTTTTTGAGTTGGTTTAAAATCCTCTTCTTCCTTTTCAAGAGGAAGAGGTGGGGGCAATTGTATTGGTGGTTCTTCATGAAACTATTATATGATCATTAATATTAGTAAAGAGTTAAATACTATATAGTAAATAGATAGATTGAAATATATTACATCTAATAAAAGTGATTCTGGTGGAGAAGTAATAGTAACAGAGTTATGAACCAAATTTCTAAGCAATGTATAAAGTGAAACTTGTTGAAATTTTTGATCCATTTGTTGTTGTGGTGTTTGTGTTGTAGATTGATAATCTATTTTTGAAGCTATAGATTTATAAATTTTGGAGAAATCAGCATTTTCTCCTTGTATGGAAATATAATGTTTCTCTTCTTCACTATTGCTATTAAAATATATATTATTGTTATTATTGTTATTATTATTATTATTGTTATTATTATTATTATTATTATTATTATTGTTGTTGTTGTTGTTGTTATTGTTTAAAAGTTGATTGGAATATTGTTGATTTTGTTGATTTTGGTCAACATGTTGATACAAAGATGATGGCGCATCGATAACGGTAGTAGTGGTATATAAATAATTTGGTGAATTGGTATTAAAATAAATATCTTGATTAAGTTTTTGATTTGACAAGTTTTGCTGTTGTTGTTGTTGTTGTTGTTGTTTTTTTCTTGAATAAAGGTTTGATTTATTAGTTTTAATTGAAAACTCTTCATCATTGGTTGAATTTACAGGTTTACTATTTATTGATGGTGGTAAAGGGCTTGGATTAAGTTGTTGTTGTTGTTGTTGAAGATTTTGAAATTGGGTTGGGGTGGCGGGGGTGGAGGTGGTAGTTGTAGTAGTTGTTTTATTTAAATTACTAATATTACTATTATTTTGATTTTGGAAAAAAGTAGATTCATCATCATAAAAGGACAGAGATGGTGGCGTGACGTGAATATTTTGAAAAGTATTTGAGTTTGGAGTGAGTAAACAAGAGCTTGTTATTTGATTGAATTGGGTCGTGGATGGGGGCGTTGTGGGTGTGAATTTTGTTGGTGTGATGGGATTATATCTATGTGGTGATTTAAATGCTCCATTTTGACTGATCAGTGAATTAAAATTAAATGATTTAGAGGGGCTGTCAATAAAATATGGATCCAATGTCTCTGTTATAAAAGGATCCATTCTAACCTATGGAATTTATATATTTATGTTTTTAAAGATAAAAAAAAAAATTTAAACAAATATTACAGAATGATTATTGTCTTTGCTAATACTATAGTAGAGGTAATAATAAATAATGATTATTAATATGACAAACTAATTTCCAGAAATTAAATAATAAACACAAAAATATAAATATATATTTATAAAAATCGAAATCAAAAAATGAAAAAAAATAGACTCTCTGCAAATGGGGGTGGAAAGCAGTGGAGAGGGGTATTGTTGAGTTGCGCGCTATAATTGCTGCTGAAAATGTGTGGTGGTGATGTGATGTTGTTCAACAAAGCGTGATTGATCTACATTGTTAATATGTAGAGATAAACATTGAGGCACAAGAGTGTATAGTCTATAGTTTTCAAAAGTGTATTCTTTTCATATCCCCCATTCTCGTCAATCTCTATATCACTGATCTAATGAAAATCTGAATGATTTGTACCAATAAGGAGAAGAGAGAAGAAAAAAAAAAAAAAAAAAAAAAACTAAGATATGCAAGATGTTTTGTAGATAAAATACAAACATTATACTAGAAATGATCTTGAATAGAATGAATACTGATATCTATTTCTCAAAGGAGTAGATCACCATGTCATTAGAGTTTGGTGTGGATGATTGAACTAGAAGAGCATTGTTTTTTTTTACTATTTTTTTTACTATTTTTTTTTCACAAAAAAAATTTGTGAAGAATTGATAAATTGGCGGGGTTTTCAAATCTATTTTCAACGGTTATGCATACAAAAGTGGACTCTCAAAACATCACAACATTCACAAACAAACCTATACCGTCACACAAAAATGAGTCGTTTCGATAGAGTACTTCATTCAACACCAATTCTCAACTTTTGGAAATTTCCCATTTTTTTGAGAAATGGAGGTGATGTTCAAGAATGATCAATGTTGTTTATGCCAAAAAAAAATGCAAATTTTTTATTTTTGATGATTTTCACAAAAAGTTTTGATACGTTGATAGGCATCCTCGAGTTTGTCAGCGGGTGCACAAAATACAATACGGAAAAAGTTATTCATACCAAATAGACTGCCGGGCAACACAAAAACACTCTCTTCATTTAACAATTTAATGGCAAATTCTCTGTCATCTGAAATATCTTTGAATTTTGAACTGTCAATACCAACCATCTGGTACATGGTGCCAGAAGAGGTGATTGGATTTAAACCAGAAACCTTTGACAACACGTCAACGGTAAGATTTGAATGTTTTTCCAATGTTTGATTGGTGTCTTTGAAAAACTTTTGAATCACTTGATTATTCTTGTCTAAAATGGTTGGTAAAATGGATTGAACCAATGAATTTGGTCCTAAAATAATTTGTGATAAAACTGTAATAGCACCTTGGATCTTGATAATTATAATAAAGAATCATAAGTATGCGGCATATAGAGTTTACAAATAAATTAAATAAATAACAACTTACATTATTGGCAGCAAAAATATTGTTTCTATCATGAATACAAATCCAACCAACTCTCCAACCTGGAACTAAAAATCTTTTAGCAATACCACCAATAGATAAGATTGGAACTGTTGTAGTTAATGATGCAATTGGATAAAATTGGGCATCACCAAAAGTCATTCCTGCATAAATTTCATCTGAAATGATTGGAAGATAATTATCCTCTGCAACTTTTAATATCTAAACATAGAGATTAAATCTTGTTAGAGATTGTGATTTGTAAAATCATATGTATAGATCTAGACTTACTTGATTTAAATGTTCTTTAGAATAAACACTACCACAAGGATTTGATGGATTATTAATTAAAATTACTTTTGTTTTATCATCAATTAAACTTGAAAGATGTTCAATATCAGCTTCCCATGATTTAGATGGCTATGGAGATGGATCATGTTAATAACAAACTCGACAACACATATAATAGGGTAAAAAGATACTTACTAAAAGATTATAATACTTGATGCCAAAACCTTTGTTTTTGCAAATGCATTCATATAAAGAGAAACCAGGTTTTGGAAGCAAAATGTTGTCTCCAGGATTCAAAAGTGCACAAAGGGCAATTTCAATAGCACCGGATGCGCCAGAAGCAAGGACGACATCTTGGGTTGTTAATGGTGATGTAGGGGTTTCACAAAACTTGGCAATAGCCTCACGGGCTGCTGGATATCCCTGTTGTTGACACCCCACAAAAACATAAAATTAATAACCAAATTGCGAAATTTCAAAAACTGAAAAACTAAAAAACTATGCCGAACAAAAAAAAAGCAGAAAAACGCAGACACGAAAAGAAATACTTACAATGGATGGAGGGTAGCCATTAAACTTGCCCGAGTTTATATTCTTTATCAATTCGTCGTTTACAGCTTGCACTACATTGAGATTACCGTATACACAGGGGTCACCGATGGACAAGGGAATCATGTCCTTGTTTGGATTGGGTTTATATTTTCCAGAGTCTACAAGCTCTCTGATGGGATTAGTGGTTGATGTAGCTGATTTTGATGGTTGAATGTTCCATCCTTTCTTTGTACTCTCGTTTTGCATTCTATATATTCTCTGTTTGTGTGTGCAAGTGTTTTGCTTTATGACAAAATAAAATGAATCACCAAAATGAACTCACCACTCAAGAAAAAAAAAAAATTACAAAAAAATTTAAAAAAATAAAATACGTAGAGAAATTTAGATTTGTGCCCGAAAAAAATAAAAATCATCAAAGAGTGTCATAATTTTATTCTTTTCAAATTTCACAAAAAAAATAGACATTGCGCCTGGAGATATTTATTGTTTTTTAAACAGAGAAAAACAGATAAAATAAAAAAAAAAAAAGAAAAAAAAAAAAAGTAAAAAAGTGGTGGTGGTGTGTATGAGGTTATTGTGTTACTATGTATCTATCTCTTTTACTAGTTGTACACCAACAACACCATGTTTAAGCCATTCTTTCAATAATATGTACACCAGAGTCTGTGTCGACAACAGAGCTGAGTTGTCCAACTTCCAAGGCAAATCTATATGGTTGTTGTTATGTATGAGAATATATTAGAATGAGAGCGCGATTCCTTGTTTATATCTATTTATATACATACGATGCATCTTCAAATGGTTTTTGCATTTTACCTCTGGTGAAGGGATCCAACATGCCACCCTTTTTAGCAGAACCACAGTCTGAATATTTTTGAGCCAATTCTTCAAATTTGTATTGACCAGAACTTATTTTCTCTCTGTAATCCAAAAGAATAGCGATGGCTTGTTCTTTTGTTTTTGTAATATTATCTTCTCTCCAAGAGTGTGGATTTCTTGAGCCTCTATGTTTGACCAACAAGTGACGACATTTAACTTGTTTGGGTTCATTTGCTTTTGCACCCGATGATGACGATGATTGTCTTGGAACAACACCCCTGAGTACAAACTTTTTAGATGATGATCCAAATGTAATAATATGTCCTTCTTTGACTGATGATGGTGTATTTGGTTTAATCTTTTGATTATTTATAAATGTTCCTCTAGCTAAATAATAATAATAATAATAAACATACAGATAGATTTGTTGTGTCTAAATTAGATACTATTCTCTCCTTTATACTGTGTATATGATATATATTACCTGAATGTAAATCAATGAGATAGAAACGATCATTAACACCATGATAAACCAAGGCAGCATGTCTTCTAGAGACAGAGGGATGATCAAGTAAAACCGAGGCAACATCACTATTTCTACCAAATACGGTAAACTTTTCTTTAGAGATATCAATTTTATCAATATTTACATCATTCTTTACCACCTCTAAATATACATTTGAAATGGGTAAAGAAGCCCAATCTGGTGCTTTAAATGGTGGAATAACTTCATTCTCATCATCAACAATAGAATCTTGATTATTATCCTCTTTATCAGACATGATTTATTTATATGTAAACTTTAGCACAGAAATAAAATAAAAAAAAATGTAATTTCAATTTGTGTGCATTTTGCAATTTTTGGAAAAAAATACAAAAAAAAAAAAAAAAAACAAATCAACAGTGTATTTCAAAATATCACCGATTGGGTAATAAATTTACACTTATAAAATAATCATAATATTTTTTTTTCTAAGACGACTAAAA
>AJWJ01000374.1:0-23394 GCA_000277445.1 Polysphondylium violaceum
AAATTAAAATGAAAAAAAAAAAAAAGAAGATAAGACAAAACCTGATTGAGTACAGAGTGAACAATGTATTTTTATTTAATATCTAACATATCTATTGCTACTATAGTTGTTATGACTATTATTTCTATTGTTTTTAAACATTTCTTTTCTTCTGACTTCCACTTGAGCATCTGTTAGTATTTGATACTTTATAGGTGGTTGAGTTTTAGTTAATTTGAATTGTGAAAGATCCTCTTGTGATTGTAAAGGTGTTGTTGGTGATTTTTGTTGTTTATTTACTCTACTATCTCTTTCTTTATCTCTATCATTGTCTCTCTTTTTCTCTTTTTCTTTCTTGGATGTTGATGTTGTTGGTGAGGTTGATGAAGTTGATGTTGTTGTTGTTGTTGTTGATGATGAAGATTCATTTAAAATATCCATTTCTCTCTTTTTAGCAGATTCAGATTCCTCTTTTGTTGAAAAAGTACATATTAAAGCAGTCCTGTTCAATGGTGGCCAAATCATACCATTGATATTATCTTTGGCCTTGATTGCTTCCTCTTGACTACTATAGGTAACATAGCAATAGGAACGAATATAATTCATCCAAAATATTTCAACCTTGCCATACTCACTCAACAAGTTTTCAACCATTTCAATTCTAAATGGACGCACAAATTTATCGATTAATAAAGTTGTTGAAGGAGGATTATTATCTATATTTTGTTTTTTACTTTGTTGTTGTTGTTGTACATCTTCTACTTTTCTCTTTTTATTGTCTTTGAGTAATTCTTTTTCTTTTTCTAATCTACCAATCATTGAATTTGTTTTATCTTGAGGTGGTGATTTCATTTCTTGATCTTCTTTTTTCTTTGTCTCTTGTTGTTGTTTCTTTAACTCGTCTTCTTTTTTCTTTATCTCCTCTTGTCTCTTTGCCTCTTCTTGTTTCTTTAATTCTTCTTGTTTTTTCTTTACCTCTTCTTCTTGTTCCTTTTTCTTTATTTCCTCTTGTCTCTTTAACTCTTCTAGTCTCTTTGATTCCTCTTGTTTCTTTCTTTCTTCTTCATCCTGTTGTTTTTGTTTCTCTTCTTTTTGTTTATCTATGGTGGTTGTAGTCGTTGTCTCTTGTTTATTATTATTACTATCGGTAGTTGTATCTGGTTTAGACACATTATTTGTAGTTTGATCTATTTCTTTTGAAGGTTGTTGTTGCTGTTCCTCTGATGATGTTGTTGATGAAACATTATTGCTATTACTTTCCTCTTGCTCTTTTTCTAAAATCATTTTTAATTTATTTGTCAAGTCTGCTTTTAACCCTGTTGCCTTTTCACCTCTTTTTTCCAACTCTTGCTTAAGTTCAGCAACTTTTAATTTCGATAGATTAGCCAATGTTGCCATTTTAATATAAATTAATTAAATGTGAAAATATTTTATGAGTGTAAAAATTAAATTTGTGATAAAATTATATTATATTATATTTATAAATATGATGAAACTATGAAAGTAAAAATTTGATGTTTGGTTTTTTTTTTTTTTTTTTTTTTTTTTTTTTTAGACAAAACATCAAACCCCTTTCAAAATTCATAGAGCGGGGTGTATGCAATGATTACAAAAATTAATTATAATTTGTAATAAATACGAGATAATATTTAGTTGAAGTAAATATATTCAGATATTAAGTTTGTTTCCCAATAAGCACATGAAGTGTGACTAAAACAGAAATTATTGTCAAACAACTATAAGAGGGAGCAAAGGCTCGAAATTCGAGAATGAATGTACATATTTACAAATATAATACACTTTTGTGGTCTTATTTTGGAGAATTTTTTTATTTTTTTAATTTTTTATATTTTTTTATTTCAAACAATTTTATTTTTATTTTTTTTGCAATCCCAGCATGTTCAAAATCGGATTTTTTTTTTATTTCCCTCTTATTACTTGTTTATAATATAGGTACACATTATAGTTGAGAAAAGAAAAACAATAAACTATATACTAATTAACAACAACAACAACAACACGATAGATAATAGTTAAAGCTAATGTTAAGAAATTCAAGTAAAACTTTTAAACAATTAATTAAATCAACAAAATCATTTAATAATAGTAGTAATATTATTAAAAATGGTAATAATAGTTTAATTTCAAATGTTTCTGCTGCAAGACAATATAGCACAGCTACAACTACCACCAATGTAAACTCAAATGTCACTGAACAAATTAAAAAGATTCAAGAGTTTACAACAAAGAATCCATCAATCTCTAAAACATCATCGACCAACACCCACGTGTCATTCGGCACTAGTGCCACAGACTATACCAGAGGTGTAAAGATCACAGAGAATAAACAAATTGTACTCGTTAAAATTGGTGGTGGTGTCATTGAAGACGATATTAGCAATCTCATCAATTCATTAAACTTTTTGAAAAAGATTGGTTTATTCCCTGTCGTTGTTCACGGTGGTGGTCCACAACTCAATGCTGAACTCGAAGCTGCAGGCGAACCAACAGAGTATGTCGAAGGTATTAGAGTCACCCCACCCTCAGTGTTGGCTATTGCCCAACGAGTGTTTATGAGAGAAAACCTCAAGATTGTTGAAGCCTTGGAATCAAGTGGCACCAAAGCCCGTCCAATCACTCAAGGCGTTTTCCAAGCTGTGCCATTGGATCCAAAACTCTATGGTTTTGTTGGTGATGTCACTAAAATCTTTACAGACTCTTTGGCCTCTTGCATTGCCAGCGACTATGTGCCAGTGTTGTCTAGTCTTGCAATGACTGAACACGGCCAAGTCATGAATGTCAATGCCGATATTGCCGCTTTGGAATTGGCCAAAGCCATCAATCCACTTAAAATCGTTTTCATCAACACCACTGCCGGTATGAAGGATGGTGACGGCAAAGTTATGCAACACATCAAACTCGACGAACAATACGACGAACTCATGAAACAACCTTGGGTCAAATACGGCACCAAATTAAAACTTCGTGTCTTTAAAAGCACCTTAGATGTCTTGCCACCATCCACTTCAATCACCCTCACCAGTCCAGCTCTTCTCGTCAAAGAACTCTTTGCCAAACACGGTAGTGGTACAACTGTAGAAAGAGGTGAGGTCATGCTCAGCAACGAATCACCAACCTTTAACGAACAACTCTTCTTACATCTCTTGGAGAAATCCACTGGCTTGAAAAAGAGAATCAATTTCAAAAAGCTTCAAGACGACCTCAAAAAAGGCACCATTAAAACCTTTGCCAACTCTCACTATAGTGCCGGTTTGATCATGAGACCACTCTCTTCTGGTTCACCCATCTCTTTGATTGAACAATTCTTTTTCAGTGATAAATCTCAAACTAACATGGAAAACTCTGAATATGTTTTCAAGAAGCTCTTTGAAAAGAATTCTTATATCTGGAAGGGCAAGACCGGTGATCAATGGTTTAAAAAGATTGCCACTGGTTTCTCTGAATTGGACAATGGTGAGTCTGTTTACTGGGTCAACATTCCCTTTAATCAAGTCGAATCATTGGTTAAACAAATTAGCGGCACTGCTCAATCCAAAGACTATCTCTCTAGCATTAAATTAGATTCCTCTTCCAACTTACTTAGAAACAAAAATGATAAACGTAGAATCGGTTTAATTGGTGCCAGAGGCTTCACTGGTGGCCACTTGGTCCGTTTGATTACTAACCATCCAGAAATTGAACTTGCCCTCGCCTCATCTTCCACCAACTTTGGCAAACCAATCACTACTGAATTCCCAACCATCAAATCCAACTTGAACTTTGAAAACGTCAAACCAGAAAACATAGATAAATTCACCACCGAGCATGGCATTGACGGTTGGTTCTTGGCTTTACCAGATAAGATCTCTGCCCCATACATTGGCACCCTCGACCAAACCAATCTCTCACCCGTGTTGGTTGATTTGAGTTCTGACCACAGATTCGATGACCTCTGGACTTATGGTTCACCAGAGACCAACAGAGAAAACATCAAGAAATCCACAATGATTGCCAATCCAGGTTGCTACGCCACTGGCATGTACTTGACCTTGAAGCCATTTGTCGACGACCTCCTCTCCACCCCCACCTGTTTCGGTATCTCTGGCTACAGCGGTGCTGGCTCCAAACCCTCTGACAAAAATGACACCAACAGACTCAGCAACAATATCTTGCCATACTCTCTCACCAACCACACCCACGAAAGAGAAGTCAGCCATCAATTGGGCACCCCCATCTTCTTTTCACCCCACGTCGGTCAATTCTTCCAAGGTATCACTCTTACCATCTCTATGCAACTAAAGACCCCAATGACCAAAGAACAAGTGTACAAGAGATACATGGATCACTACAAAAACGAACCATTGGTTAAAATTGAAAAAGACATCATTCCAGAAGTTAAAAACAACTCTTCAAAACACACCCTCACCATCGGTGGATTCAGTGTACAAGGTAACCATTTAGTAGTTGTAACAACATTGGATAACTTACTCAAAGGTGCTGCCACTCAAGCTTTACAAAATATGAATCTTTGTTTAGGATTAAATGAATTATCTGGTATTGAAAATGAATTAAAATAAATGTTTGTTTCTTCTATTGTATTTAATTAAACATGTGATTACTGTTTTAACATTATTTAAGTATATCAAAGAGAATTCTATCATAATGAGGATTTGACTAGGAGACAGAAATCTCTGGAGTGTTTATTTAAAAAATAAACCCTCCACTGACTCCATGCTATCTATAGAACTGCCAAATATCAGTTTCTGGATCTATCACCAACCCTGTGCATAAACATCCCAAAAAAGAATTTTCCCAATTTTTTTTTTGTGTTCTTTATTCGTTTTTTTTTTTAATCTATTGCTATGAATGATGGAAATCATTAAAAGTTGTTTTAAGAGCTATTCAGAACTATCTCAACAATGGAAAACATTTCGTGATAAAGGAACTAAATTAACAAATAGTCTCGTTAATAAACATCTTACTCTATCCTATATTGATCTCAATGATTATTCAGATAGTATGAAAAATAATATTGATCTTCAATTTAAATTTAAACAACAACTATTTAAAGAAATTGAAATAGAATATGAAAAACTATGTAGTGTTCAATTTGAATTGGTAAGTCTCTAACTCATAGAGTGGTGGTAGTGGTAATACCGTCGATATTAATATCTTTACTCATATATGCTAGAAATCAATATATGATAAACTTTATCAAAATCTCACGAAAGCAAAACCTACATTTGAAAAACTACTTTTATCTCAATCTGCAGCAACAACAACAACAAATCTTTCTTATGATCAAAATTTATTATTAAAACAATGTATGTAGTAGTATGAAATCTTGTGATAAATTGTGTAATAGTATGTATAGAAATATATTAACAACACTATAATAATAATAATACAGATCAAAATTATGAAGAAATTGTAAGAATGTACAAGTTATCATTAGATAATAAACAAACAATTATAGAGAATTTAATGCAATTTGATGATAGAGATCAATTGGTTGTATTGGTTAGTACTTGGAATAATGACACACATATAAACTATCAAAAAATAGATCTCATTCAAGAGATATTTATAAACTCTATCTCTTAATCAACAATCATCAACTTTAATATTTAGGAGTAGATACTCAGATCTCTGAAAAAAAGTGTATTGTTGTCAATATTCGTTTTTTTTGTTAAATCAGACTAATTCAAAGAAAACCATTTATTACACTGAAAAATAGCAAACAACTCTTATCCTGTTAAAACAAGAGTTGAGAAACGTCATCTGAAAAGGCACACTTTCATTTTGTTTTTTTCTTTCAAAAATCCTACCCAAAAATAAACAGCTGGGAAAGATCTTTTAGATTCCAAACTTTCTTTGCGAGCAAGATTTTTTTTTTTGCTCACCCCAAAAAACTATAAATGTGACCTCATCAAATAATTTATTTTCATTTAATTTCTAGAGGGATACAAGAAATATAATAGATAAAAATGGACATTGGATTGTATAGAAAAATATTTCAAAACAAAGTTTTATGGCAACAAATTGATTTTGAAGAGCAATATGGAAAGTACACCGATATCATAGATATTAATTTTATGTTGAGCAATGGTCTTGTAGGAATACTCAAAGAGAAAATTAAAAGAAATGAACCATTAGCTAATACAATCCATCAAGATTTATTATTTGACATTGGTAAAAAAGATTTTGATTTGTTTACCACCTTGTTTCAACTTTGTAAAAGTAATTTCGCCTCAGACTTTCCATTATGTCCCCCATACAATCGTGAGAATGCATTATGGAAGACCAACAGTGTCGAACTTTTGGCCTATACCTTTGAGAATGGATTTGGAAGACCACAAACTGATAAAACAATGTATATTACAGAAAAAACTGATCCACAATTTGTTAGATACATTTTGGAAAACAAGTACTACACAGTAACCCCAATGTCTTTTATTGAAATCCATGGTAGTTCCAACGTTAGAGCTTTCAACAAACAAGTTGTACAATTATTTAAAGAATTTATGCCACAAGAAAAGATTTCATCTGATGATGCAAGAAAAATTATACAATACTTGTTGGAGCATCCAATGGAGGGTGTATTTGATGTAGTTAAACCACTGCTCCCAGAAGAATTTACCATTGAAGATCTCACATTTGAATCAATCTTGAAAAAGAGCAACGGTTTCTTTTTCAATTGGACTTTACATTGCTATCTCTTTGAAAAGGACATGTATCAAGGTGAAATCAACACTTTAGAGTTGGCTATCAAATGCTTAGAGTCTAAATTTGAACAATCATTTACATTTATCCATCAATTATTTCAAAAGATTCAACAATCTGATTTGGTTGGTTTAGAGGCTTATTCTGCACAACTGGAATGGATTTCCAAAAACGTAGACTCTTTTAAAGAAAAACTTGGTTCTGGTCTTGCTTCAAGCACTTTATCTATCGACTCTATGGAATGGAAACTAATCTGGAGTGAAAAGTGGCTTTTAGAATGTATTGAAAATGCCAAAGAATCATCAAAATTCTTCGAATCTATTTGGGATCTTTTACCAGGACATTTCCTTGTAGTAATGGATAAAATAGTCTTTTGTGCCGATACACCAATCCCTGAAGATGCCGATTATGAAGAGGTCGATGAAACTCCTAACTATTCGCCCATTGGCAAAGCTTTGGTAGACATTTGTTGTAGGAATGCTGATATCCATTTATTAAAATCTCTTTATGAAAAAGAACTTGAATCACAATTTATCCGTGAAACAATTGCCGACTATGACGATGAACAAGGAAAGTTTTACAGAAAACTTTTCTCCTTTGAACATGAAAAAGATATGGATTTGATCCATTTCCTTTCTGAAAATTATGTACTAGATCTATTCTTGGTTGTCACAGAATGTGTAAAGTCTGAAAAAGAAAGTTTAATTGCCCACTATCTCTCTGTCTTTAAAGATTCACTTGATGAAGAATCTAAAATCGTAGCTATGATTTTTGGAATGATGAAAAAGAACGAAGCAATATTAAAACTTTTACAAGAACAAGAATCAATGAATAACAAGAGAATTTTAACGTCTGTATTTGGTTATTATCTCTTTACCGATTATTTACATTATATTGATCAACTTGTAAAGTCTGAAACTGAAAAAGATAATGAAAATTTTTATCAAAATCTGATTCGTGTATCAAAACAACACAACAACATTGCCAGCGAAAAATATTTTACTTCTAAATTAGAACAATGAAATCAACCATAAATCAATTTGTTTAATTTACAATATTATAATTCTTTAAATTATGATTTAATAAATGAAAGAGATCTTAAAAAGATATAGTGTTTTTACCCTTTGTCACCATCCCATCTATCCAATCATCCATCTCATAAAAAAATCCAGAAACAAATTTGGATTTTCAGTGTGATAAAAATAAATCCAAGAGTGTTGTACCTGAAGACAAACTGATTGGCCTACATCAATCATTAAACCATTAGGTTTGTTCAAGAATAACTTATTTGATAAGCTTTAAAGTCATGGAAAGAAAACTACACCCATAAATCATCTGACATGATATTAATTGATTTTGTCACATCAGCTAGGTACAACTGTATCAGATTGCCTGGTGAACCGTTATTCTAAGATGGTAAAGAATTTAAACTTTTCCAAATCTAATTATTCTATCAAAACCAACATTGTAAAATATTAAATAGCTATCTTTTACTATAATATAAACTTGATAGTATCCAATCCTATTCTTGTTCTCAATAACAATCTTTTTATATCTTATGAGTCAAAACTTCAAATCGTGTTACATTTGATACCTCCATTATTGAACATTAAATGGATAAAAGATTTATGTGGTTACTTTTCATATCCAATTCAATTTCAAAACATATATACTTTTTTTAAAACATACACAAATATTCACCCCCGAAAAATTTAATAAATCTCCAAAAAACCCCACCAACATATTACTGTTCTTGTTCTATCTGAATGATAAATAATAAGTTTTTGGTATATCTTAAAACTGTTTTGCACTTATTACGTAAATGATAAGGTATAAATATACAAAAAAAAAAAAAAAAAAAAAAAAGAAGATAAATAAAATTAAAAAATGAAATTTTTATTATTAACAGCTCTTTTAAAATAGGGTAAAAAAGAAAAAAATAAATAACCCAGCTTTAAATAATATATTTATTGTATTTTCAACATAAAAAAGATAAAAATGGAAATTAAAAATGAAAAAATAACAAACAAGACTACAACAAGAAAATCAAGTTTTTTAAAAATATTGTTAAATCCAGATTTCATTAAATATTATGAAACACATGCTTAATTGTACAAATTTCTCTTTGGGTAATAGATATGAATTAGAATGAAACAACGAAAAAGAATATTAAAAGAAAAAAAATTCAAAGATTCGTTTTAACTTTTTTTAAAAATTAATTGATACACTAAAATGTTTAATAATAAATACTTTTTACAATTTTTCAAGGACCAACAATATTTCTATTATTTTTTCTCAAACGATTTTTTCTGCAATTTATAAAAAAAAATAATTGAATTCGGAAATGGATTTATTTAGGATAGTTGATCTACCCTAAATAATGTCATGATTCTTTCAATAGTATCCCCCAAATGCACACTTTAACCATTCTTTAATCTTTAAAATTGGTACTACACCCAAAACCAAAAAAATTGTTTCAAATCATTTTACCACAGATATAGATATTTTAAAAAAAAAAAATAAACCACACATTCTATCAATAAAAGTAAATCGGATGTGGTTAGTGGTGATTTTCATTATTGACCCGTCGATAGAGTTAAGATTTGTCCCTAGTAATTCTTATTATTTGGTATGTGAACAATATACATGATGTAAAAATGATCATGATAGTGTGTTTGTGAATTAGACAACAATTGGAATAAAAAACATACCCAACACTACCCCAAAAATTACCCATTCAATTCCCCTATATCAATCCTCCCATTACTACATCATCACACAATCATTAGATATGATTTAATTTGATTTTAAAAATATTAATTTATATTTGATTTGTTCTTTTTTGTTGGGGGTGTCTGAGCAAACATTAAAATATCAAGTTGTGAAGAGTGAATATAAATATCTGCTTTTTATTTCACTTTCACATCATTACCAAAAAACACTCCTCTCTCGATTAAGTTGTTGTAGTTGTAAACTATTAATAAAAATATCCAATAAAAAAATGATTTTCAGTATGTTGTTATTTAATTTTATTTATTTTCAATTATTAATTTTTACTAACCATTTAAAATGATTTCCATTAGATTGTATAATTTCTATGACCTCATCCAATGCTGTTTCCAAATCCAACAGTAAATATATAGCATCATCATCATCATGCCCATCATCCTCATCACTAAACTTTAATTGTGAAGCCAATGGTACTTTTTATGATGTCGAAGCTTTAGTAATTAAATATAATGACAGAATTAAGAAATCAGTTTAAAGGATTATGTTGTAATTTTTAAAAAATATAAAACTGTAATAATAATAATAATATTGTAATTTTAAAATCAATTCCAAGATATATAAATAATAAAAATCTTTTTTTTTAGTATATTTTAGTAATTTATTACATTCCTTTTATTTTTTTTATTTAGAAAAAAAAAAAAGAAAAGGTGGATTTAGGTTTGTGTATTGTTGATGTTGTGTTGTTGTTGGAATAGTGGTGTTTTGTTGTTGAATATTTACACAAGAATAATAAACAACACGAATATTAAAATATATATTATTAATGATTCAATGATTAAATTTGAATTTTAAAGAGTGGAAACAATAACTTCAAGTTCTTCTTTACTATAAATTTTATATTTACCATCTTTGGTGGTAATTTTAGCCAACTCTACATTGGATGTAGTGACGGCTTCCTCCATAACTTGTTTTAATGTGGTGAGTGCTAAAGCTTGGCATTCATCAAGAGTCATTGATTTAGAGTATTTTTCTTGTAAAGTTTGTTGAGCACCTTCTGAACCGGCACCAATAGCTTTAGCGTGGAATTGAGTGTATGTTCCAGATGGATCAGAGTAGTATAATTGTGCACCCTTTTCATCAACACCGGCAATCAACAAAGCAACACCAAATGGTCTACTCATCTTTTCTTCTCCCTTTCTATTCTCACCAAATCTTAAAGCTAAATCACAAATTGATTGTACAGTTGATTCTACTGTCATTGGTTCATCATAATTAAATCTATGGTTCTAAAGTGGTTTTATGTATACATTATTAGAATTTGTTGTTTATGTATGTATTGAGATGTTAACGATGTGATGATCATCATCATGAAATAATATATAAAAGATAAATACTTGAGTTTCAACTCTAGCGTGATCGATAATAGTTCTAGAATCTGCAGTGAGACCTGAAAGAGCACAAATTAAATGTGAATCGATTTCTACGACTTTTTGAATAGATGATGGTTCGAGGAGTGGGGAAGTAAGACGTTTTTCAACGGCCAATACAACACCCTCTGCACATTGAATACCAATAGTTGTTGAACCTAATTTAATAGCCTCTAAAGCATATTCAACTTGAAACAATCTACCTTCTGGTGAAAAAGTATTTACATGACGATCATATTCGGATCTAGTTAAAAACATTTTTAATGTATATATATATGTGTATAGGTGTAATAATAAAAATAATGATTTGAGAAAATAATATAAAATGAAATGAAAAATTTGTTGATCATCACTTTTTTTCATAAAATAAAAAAAAATTAAAAAAAAATAATTTCATAAAAAAAAAAAACACACAAATAGAATGTGAAGGTCATCACAATTATTGGACTTGCTAAAGAAAATGTTGGCATCTTGGCATCTTTGAATACAAAGGCCAGACAAATTGTATAAGATATATAAAATATATTAGTAATAATACACATAATGATAACAACATTTATCTTTGTTTACTCTTTTGTTTGTTAATGAAAATAAATACCACATATAGATGGAAGAGCAATGGCATGATAATTGTGTTTAGCGCTCCATTATTCTCTAAAGCCTCACTAATATCTGGTGTTTATGGCTGTATGCATAAATAAATAATTAAATAAATGAAGAAAAAAAATAAAAAAAAAGATGATAAATATGTTTACTAACTATATTATATCCAATAAAGATACAGATATTATATGTTTTATTTAAATAGAGTTTTTTTTGTTTAAAGAAAAAAAAAAAAAAGATATCTAGAGGGGAGATTGATTGGAAGTTGGTACCATTTCAAAAGAAGTGATATGATAAATGATGATAATAATAATGATGATGGTTGATTGAATTGATTTAAAATAAAAAAAAATTGAGACTACTATTATATTGTTTATTCGGATGAGTCAGATTCAGAGTCAGAGGAATCAGTTTCATTGTCAGAGGCTGGGGCAGCTTTTTTGGTGTTTTGTTTCTTGGCTTCGTATTCTTTGCATTCTCTTTCCCATCTCTTTTTGTCTTCTTTGGACAATTCTTCAAATCTCTTCTTTTCGTCAGCAGACATAGAGTTCCATTTGGTGGCAATGAGGGAACCAATTTGACCAAATTTGGCTTCTGGGTTTTCAGATTTAACAGTTGGTCTATATTCTTTGGAGAAATAAATAAAAGCGGTTAAATAACGACGTGGAGCATTTTCGTCCTTCTTTCTCTTGGTGGCTTTCTTCTTTGGTTCTTCCTTTTTGGTTTTTTTGGCAGTCTTTTTGACTTTTTTGGTTTCAACTTCACCTTCAGAGTCTGAGGATGAGACTGGTTCTTCCTTTTTGGCCATTTCTATTTATATATATATGTATGTGTGTTTGGTGTGTTTTGAATAAAAACAAGTGATTGTGTGTTGGAAAAACTAAACTTAACTGTTAGGCCGAGTGAATGTTTTTCGTGATTGGGCGCGGTAGGTAATGATAATTACTGGGGATTTTTTAAAAAATGAAAATTTTTTTTAAAAAAAGAAACCGAGGCGGGATATAATAGAGGGTATGTGTGAATAAACAACTACGACTGTATTATGTATGAAAAAAGGTTACAAATGCGCGTATATACGATGAATATCTGTATGTATATATTTATATGTTTGGCTGTGTGACCTTGGTGATATGGAGAAAATTTGTGAGGCGAAATTTTTTTAGCAGCCTTTTTTTTCAAGCACAATTTTTTTTTTTTCAAAATCGCCTCAAAAAAAAAAAATAGAGAAAATAAAAAAATAATACTGCGCACACGTTACTTTTTTACGCAGGGCTTTTCAAAATTTTGCCGCGCCCTCTATGTAAAAACGACTAGTTTTTTTTTACACAGCGCAGAAATTAAAAAATAGAACCGTTATTTTTGAAATCTTCGTTGAAGTTTTTTTTTTGACGATGCTCAGTTGTGTGATGTGCTTTGAAGATTTTTAAAGAGATTCTTCAATGAACCAGTGTTTTTTGTTTGTTGTTGTTGGGAATAGATATTTATTGTGTGGTGTATTGTCAAACAAATTTATTGAATCGGTATTGATGGATTTTACCAAAGGAGTAAAAGTAATAGTATTGCTAAAAGTAATAGGATACATGTAATAGTTTTAATAGATAGTGGCAGCAGTAGTTGTGGTTGTTGTAATTGGAGTTGTTGTATCAAAAGCAGGTGTAACATTAGTTTTTTGAGATAAATATATACAATTATTTAATATTTGAATGATATTAAAATCATCTTCATTTATAATTGGCAAATGTTGTAGAGATATTTTATCGAGAATTTTTATATAATACAATGCATTAGAGGGGCCAAATAGATAAGTTAGACATTCTAGTGTTAATTCTCTTCAAATTAATTTGTTTTTATAAATTAAAGTCAAATCATTAAATTGTAATTGAATTTCCTTACAATAGTTTGTAGATACAGTTTTGGTATTATACATTTTAATCTTGGTAGATTTCTATCGGTTGGATAGATTGTAGTTTTTATTTATTCATTTAAATAGCCTTTTTGTTCAAACATAAACATTATAGAGGGTATAAAAAAAAAAGATAATAAATTATCAAAGTTTCCATGCCACCCTCTATCAAGCATAGGGGTAAAAATAAAAAATTTCACTCGTTGTTGTAAAAATTCAATGGGTTAATTTGTTCTATTTCAAATTGATATGGATAGAATCTATTACGTTTTTGAATATTTAAATGACATAATATTTATAGTAATAGGCAATAAACTATAAAATTAAAATTATTTACTTGGACTCAGGATTTTGATTTAATCCTTGTGGTATTTCGGGAGAAAGAGGGGGTATGGCTCATTACAATTAAATAAAATAAAAAGAAAGAAATCCATTGATGAAATATTAATTTTCAATCAACAAATGTCCCATCCTTAAGGATTTTTGATTATGAGTATTTGAAATTGGATTTGAGAAATTTGAGAAAAATTTCCAATCAGAAACAAAAATGTGAAAACTAAGGCCCACATTACACTAAAAGATCAAGTTTATTTTTTTTACAATATGTATTACCGGAAAAAAAAAAAAAAAGAAAAGAAACAAATAAATACACCAATGAGGAAAAATATACTATACGATACTATACGATACTATATATACTATATATTAAAATTTAAAATTCTTCTTTATCTTCTAAAGAATCACTACATGAAGAAGATAGAGATGGTGATGTAGATGTTTTGGTGAATGAGTGGAGAATTGATAAGAGGGATTTTGATATATTTGGACAAAAACTAAAGCTGACAATCATCTTGCCGAGACGCTCTGTGCCGAGATTGAGGATGGCGCCCACACTAGTGTCGGTGAGATTACAGCAGCTGCTGGCATAGAGGATCTCCAAGAGATTGAGATTCTCAATGATGGAGAGGATGCATTCGTCGTCGACGGTCGTCTTGCAGAGAAAGAGAATCGAGAGTTTTTTACAGTTTTGCACAACACGTTTGACCGCCAACGACGTGACTTTGGTGCTGCGGCTGATGTTGAGTTGAAAGAGTTGGTGACAACGCATCGAGATAGAGTCGAGCACAGTGTCGTCGATATTGACGCATCCGCTGAGATCGATCGAGCCCAGTAGATTGCAATTCAGGAATATCTTGGACAAGGTATCAGAGGTCAAATTCTTGAGATTACTGACGCTAAAGATTGAGAGGTTGGGACTACTCATGCCGAGTGCGAGAATGGACTCGTCTTGTAGATGGGAGAGATGGTTGAGGCCAATAATCGAAAGACGCGAGGCGATTGGTGATTGCGAGAGATTGATGATGGATTGGTCCGTTATTTTACTGCAACGGGCCAATCCCAGTGCAGTGAGTTCTGGACAATATAGACATACACTGGCGATGGTGAGATCTCCCACACTGTTCATCTCCCCAATACTAAGTGTATTGAGTTTTGGAAGATACTGTTGTTTAAACAGATCTGCCAAACTGGCGTCTGTAATGGTTGGTGATTTACATCTTCTGGTGATGAGTTTTCTAAGGGTTTGTGAAAAATGTTTGACCAACATTGACAATGAGTCCATGCGAAGATCGGTACATCCACTGAGATCCAATACCTCTATTCTTTCATATCTATTACATAAACCTACAAAAAAACTAAACATCTTTCTCTCAATTCTATATTCAATCTCTTTTTCTAATTTCATTTGAACAGACATTTGTTTTGATTGTTGTTTTTGTTTTTTACTATTATTATTGTTATTACTGTCATTACTACTATTACTATTATTATTTAAATTACTATTGTTACTTATTAAATCGGTGTTTTCTATAGAATTATTTGTTTGATCGGAAATTAAATTATTGTTTTCTAAACTGCTGTTGTTTAATGATACATCTTGTTGTTGTTTTATATACAATTGTTGTTGTTTATCGGATTCGCTATTACTGCTATATAATATACTACTATTACTATTACTATTAATACTATTACTACTATTACTACTATTACCGCTGCTACTACTACTATTATAATTTTTCAAAAATATAGATAGTTGTTGAGATGAACCATCTTTTTTACTTGTTATTAGAGGTGGTATTAAAAAGCCATTGTTTGAAATCAAGTTGTTGCATATGGCCTCTAGATACTTTATCTTTTGTGATTTTATATTTGATATCGAAGTCTTTATTCTGCTGGTTAAATGTGTAAAGTGGTTATGTGATTTTGATAAATCAATGGTATGCCAAACCATGTACACTGCTTTATTCCACTGCTTAGACACCAAACATGTGTTGTACAATGTCTTTTGATTCAACAATTTAAATATCTTTTCCAACAACTCTAGTGGCAACAACAAGATATTCATGCACACACCATTATGATTAAACAATGTTGCCAATGGCGATGTTGTCGATGTCGATAATCTCTTTCCAAGACTATCACCACCACTCTTGTTATCAAATACTAGAGTCGATATTGTTTTCATTGTGTGATGTCTATCTATTATATTCTCTTACACTACACAATAGATGTGATTACCGGTATACAAATAATGGTGAAGCTATATTTATTTGCACTACACACAAACATTGGTTGCAAATAATGAAAAAATCGAAAAACTTTCCCAAAAACAAAAAAAATAATAAAAAAAAAAATTAAAAAAATTTGATTTTGGGCGTTGATGTCCATCCACTCACATGTCGATATGATTGTGTTGTGTATGTTTGTGTGTGTATGTGTTTGTGTGTTTATGTGTATGTTTTGTTTCTTTGTTCATGATGCCATTCATTAGCCATGTTTATAATAATCATGATTAACCAAATCAGATATTTAATAAAAATCTTGTTTTTTTTTTTTTTTCTTGTTGTTTTCTGCCTCTGTTTTTCGACATCTTTTCAAAATTTAAACTATATTCAATAGAATTTAATATCTTTGTTTAGTTGAAAGAAGAAAAATATCAACAAATTTTTACATTTGGTCCGTTGTGTTGAGTGATGTCATTGGGTGATGTCATTGGGTGATGTCATCACATAAACAACCTAGTCAGAATTGGCTTAACATACCCCAAAAAATGTGCCTTTTATTAAAAATGGTTTTTTTTTTGGTGGCGATGGGATCAAGGCTTTTACAAAAAAAAGTGAAAAACTAAAGACGATCTTCATATTGGAGGGGTAAAAAACTTTTTAAAATCCCCAATGAATTTTGGGGAGCTCGAAAAAATGGGGGATATTTTTAAATTTTTACGGAATCAATGAAAACTAAAGATTTTTTGACCCGTTACATTGAGTGGTGGCCACCAAATGCTGGTTCGGATCCGAGGTAAAAAAAACATTTAATTTGTTTTTTTTTATTTATGAGGTATTTGTTGGGGTTTTTTTTTCTCTTTAAATAGGGGGCCACATCATCGTTTTTTGATCATTTCACAATCAATTCACACTACAAGATGTTCAAATTATTTGTTGCTACTTTATTATTAGTTGCCGTTGTTGCTGCTCAACAACCACCATATCCACAATTACCAACCACTTTTACAGCTGATGTCAGTATCTCTTCCAGCGGTATTTCTGCCGACGGTAAATTCTACTATGACTACAGCGCTCAAATGGAAAGAATCGATTCTAAATCACCATTCTTTGGTCAAGTTACCACCACCCTTAGCACCTACACCAATATGAGACGTTACGATTACGCTGATGGTAACTGCCAATGCGGTGATCTCACTGCTCCACAAGGTCTCTACACTGTCTTACCAGGTAGCACTTATCAAGGTCAACAAAACATCAATGGTGTCGATGTTGATATGTGGGAATTCAATATGGGTCAAGCTGTCATCACCCTCGGTGTTGATCCAAGCGCCGTCGTTTTAGTCCGTGCCAACATGACTGTTCAAACTCAATTCCAACCAGTTGAAACTATCATGGATTTCAGCAACGTCCAAAAGAACGCCATCGCCGCCTCCACCTTTGCCGTTCCATCATACTGCCAATGCCCAACCCCAGCTCCACCCACCCCACCAAGCCCAACTGCTTGTCCAAACAACCCACCATCTGGTTGTCAATGTGTTTCTGGTCTTAAGTTTTGCTCTGCCGTCACCTACCCAATCGCCTCTGCCACTGATGCCAATATGATCGATGGTATGATTGGCGATATGTTCACCAACTGGATGCAATCTGTCGGTGGAACCACCCCAACTTGTCAAAATAACATGAAATCTTTCCTCTGCGCCACTTTATTCCCAGTTTGCACCGGTCAAGTTGAAGCCATCCTCCCATGTCCAAATCTCTGCCCAACTTGCAGCTGTGGTGGTGATACCGCCAGCTGTGCCGCCGCTCTCAACAGCACCAGCGTCTGCACTCAATACGGTAGCGGTTTCTGCTAAATAAATAAATTATTATTACTCGAAACATATAATAATAATTTAATATATGTATATTTAAAAAAGATAAGATTTGATTTTATATTTTATTTTACCATCAATATAGATATTATTGATAAAAAAGTGATTCAACATTTTGGATGGCCTCCAAGATATTTTGGATTTTTATTTCAGGGAGGCGCAAAAGAATTTTGTTTTTTTTTTTTTCTTTTTTTTAAGGTCTCACAAAAGCACTGCGCTAGGCTCGCTTAGTAAAGAAGGGTGTCATAGGAACAACAGGTAATAAAGCACACAATCATGGATTTAGTGAGGCAGATGGTATCAAAAAAGAAGAGGAGATTCGAATGGGGGGATTTCAATCTAGATTTATCATATATCACTGATCGGATCATAGCGATGGGCTACCCTAGTGAATCTGAGCTCTATAGAAATCAAATGAAAGATGTGCAAAGATTTTTCAACACTCTTCATCCTGATCACTATAAAGTATTTAATCTTTGTTCAGAAAGAAAATATAAACACGATAGGTTCAATAACAATGTCAGTGAATATCCCTTTGACGATCATAATCCTCCAAATCTAGATACAATTGGTTTATTTTGTAAAGATGTTGTATGTGTCTTTTGGAAAGTATATGTTTTGCATACTATTTCTGGTGTTGTATTAATTCATAGACTATACTATAAAATATAGGAGGATTGGTTAGAATTGGATCCAGAAAATGTAGCAGCTATTCATTGCAAGGCAGGTAAAGGTAGAACTGGGACAATGATTGCATGTTGGTTACTTTACAATAAACATTGTCAAACAGGATCAGAGTCGATGAGAGTGTTTGCGACAAAAAGAACACATGATTCCAAAGGTATAACGATTCCAAGTCAAATGAGATATGTTAGATATTTTGAAGCATTACTTCAACATGGTAGACCAGTTCAAAAAGTTCCAGATATAACTAAAATCCTTTCAACCATTAAAATGAATGCTTTACCAAATTTTAATATAGGTGGTGGATGTACTCCCTATTTAGGTATAGTTCAACAAAACAAGTTTGTCTTTTATACCAAACCATTGGTATGTATATAGATATATATCTTACTTGTCATCTAAACGCCCTCCTATTAACCAACAGCAATGGCAACAACAAATCATATAGAATTTGAAAAAAGGTACATTGGAAATCGAGATTTATTGTGGAAATATATTATTATCCAATGATGTAAAGATTCAGTTTTTCAACAAGAATTCCAAAGGTCATATGTTTAGTTATTGTTTTCATACTGCTTTTATTGAAGGAAATACAATTTTAATTAGAAAGCTAGAGATTGATAAAGCACATAAAGACAACAAACACTTTCCTTCAAACTTTTCAATTGAATTACATTTTATTGATAAAGAAACTCTGGATCAAGAAGATGTTTTAATTAATGATCAAATGAATCAAACAGATTTAAAATCTAGTAGTAATACAACCACCAATGCTGTACCAACTACACATTATGCAACTGGATTGGCTAAATTATATGGAAACAACGATCAACTGTTGACAACAACAACAACAGCAACAAAAGATAATGATTGTGATGGTGGTAAAAAAGAAAACGATCAAGATAACCAACAACAATCAACTGTTCAGAGAAAACAAAGTACTCGATTATTTATTTGTCCAAAATGTAAATTATCTATAAATTCATCAGATGTTTCAGTCAACGATGGTAATAATAACTATCATTGGAAATGTTTAGTATGTAATAATTGTCAAAAATCATTAGCAAATGAGAATGGTAAATATTGTTATTATTATAATTGGTATTATATCTATATTTTAGTAGTACTAATATTTACATGTTTTGTTAATATAGATTGTTTATTCCAAGAGAGTGGAATCTCTGAAACATTGTGTACATCTTGTGGCACTAAATCTGGATTCTTTAAAACTTGTCATGCTTGTAATTTAGTTATTAAATCATCAGATTTTGAAGAAGTTGGAAATCTTAGTTATCATACTTCATGTTTTTATTGTACCCATTGTCTTTTATTTTTAGGTGATAAAGATTTTACAATCAGCGATAAAAAGGAATTAAAATGTTCATCTTGTTTACATAAGCCATCAATTGTACAAAAAGAAGAAATACAAGAAGTAGAAGCAGAAGAAGATGTAAAAGTAGAAGTAGAACAATTAAAAGTAGAAATTGAGGAGCCTAAAGAAGAAGAAGAAATCGAAATAGAAAATGAAATAGAAGATGAAATAGAAATAGAAATAGAAAAAGTAGATCTTACTCAACTTGAAATCAACAATCAAGAAAATAATAGTTGTGATATTAAATGCACAAAATGTAAATTAGAAATTGGACTTAGACCCTTGGTATTGGATATTGGAATTTGGCATCGCGAATGTTTTGTATGTCAACATTGTGAAATAATATTGGATCAAAAGCGATATTTCCTTAGAGACGATGTGGTGTTGTGTTCAGAATGCGATATTAAACATATATTGAATAAGCCTGTTGTGGTATCCAACGATGGAGAGTTGGTGGCCTCGTCGGCCTCGATGATGGCACAGAGCGAAATCATTTGCAATGGATGTAAGTTGACGATTGATGATGAGGAGATGATGAGTGCTTTGGGCAGTAAATGGCATCTCCAGTGTCTGCATTGTTGCACATGTCAGCAACCTATCACTGGCCTCTTTGGCGAACACCAGGGTCTCATCTATTGCAAAGACCACTTTGAAGAGATCACCGGCGTGCGCTGTGAAGGCTGCAATCAGATGATTGTTGGTCGCTATCTCAAAGCCAATGGCCGACAATTACATCCCCATTGCTTTATATGCTTTATCTGCACACGTGTCCTCCAAGACGGCGTTTTCTATGAAAAGGCTGGCGAGATCATATGTGACCGTTGTCGATCGACAGATATCATTAAACGACGTACTCAACTCCAACTTCAACAATCCATGATTGGCGGAAAGAGATCTCTGACTGCCTCTGCTGTGGCAAGCAGTGGCAGTGGCAGCAGTGCATGTGGCACCGACTCGTCTAGCTCTCTGGCACCACCTCACTCCAACACCCTATCTCGTTCATTGACAACCTCTCAAGCCCACCAAACCTCTCTCACTGGCAGTATAAGTGAAGGAAATTCCGATGAACATCATAATCAACACTCCACCATATCATATGTCCATAACATCAGAAGCTCGTTTAGAAATTCACAAAGAATTAATTTATCAGATCTCAAAAAGAATCGTACACTCCACATATACCCTTCATTCCACAGACAAATGAAAATGAATATCAACAATAATAATAATAACATTAACAATAATAATCATAATAATAATAATTCTCCCTCCACTTCCACATTTACCCAAACATCGCCCAAACAATTTATTGTGGCCTATCCATCCTCTAAAAATCACAGTAAAAGGAGAGAATTTTTAAATCATACTAGCCATAGTATGAATAATAATAATAGCACTGGTAATGATAATAATGAAAATATTCAAGAAATAAATAAAATTGAATAAAACTGTACTATTCTTTTCAACACATATACCATCAAATCTTACGATTCAGATATTTATTATTTTTAAAAAAAAAATAGATTTACACACGTCCCTTGTGCCCCTACATAATATCACACAATCACCCACCATGAAATAATAATTTTTTCGAAAAAAAAGTTTGACGTCAAACGAATTTTTTTTTTTTTTTTCTTTTTCTTTTCTTTTCAAATCAAAACTTTTGGAGTGTCGTCGTCCTTGATTCTGTATATTTGGAAAAAACTATTGAATAGCTTAGCTCTAATAGTTTGTGTAGAGATCAATATATATCAATTTATATATTTACATTACCACCATTAACATTCAATAGATACTATTATTTATTTATTTATTTATTTATTTATTCATCACACTCTTACACGTATATATTTATTTATTCAAATTGATCACACTCACACACTCATTGTGAAATTTCGATTAAAAGAAATTGCAAATATTATTACGATAAGACGATAGACGAAATACACTGTAATAATAATAGTAGTAGTAGTAACAGTAGCAGTAGTAATAGTAGTAAAGTATCAATATCACCACTTACAAAAAAAGATAATTTACACACACACGCGCGCACAACACACACAAATCAAATTAAATAATTATTTCGATACAAAGCAAAAAGTACACCTTACACATCTCCTATTTGTGAAAAAGACAAAGAGACACCATAAAGAACATTGGGACAACCACAAATAGATTAATTTTATATCAAAAAGGTAAACACACCATATACTTTTAAATCATCGAGTTTCCCACACACTCCTATTATGTCCTATAGTATTATCATAGTGCACTCACAGATTCACAGATAGATACACTCATACTAAACCCTTTTTTTTTTTTTAATTTTTTAATTTTTTTAATTTTTTATGATCTTTGGTATACTTATTTATGCTCTGTTTCAGACGATTGATAATCCGCCATATAAATGTAAAACACAGACACAGATTATTATAAAATTACTCACACCCCCTACACCAATCTTTTTCACACTTAAACACACACCACTCACATACTATCATTTTCCCTTCAAATCTATTTCAACAAACACAACACACCACACACACACACACACACACACTATCAATACCAGATTATTATATCTGTGAAAATATCAAAGCAACAACAACTTGTTAAATTTCCCCTTTTTTGTTTATTGTGTAATTACATCAACAACAGCAACAGTAGCAGTGTAGAAAAGGGAAACACACAGACTGGAAACTATTGACTTCTCTTTCTAGATATATTGATCTTTTATAAAGAGTATATCTCTAAAATATCATACCCCATCCCCCCATTACATTGTGTGAATATATATCTAGGGCTTTGCATCATCGGGTGTGGTTTTTTTCTTTTTCTTTTTTTATTTTTTTATTTTTTTTACTCTCCTTCTCCTCCAATTTTCTCACTTTGCGGTCTGCACGACACATGAAATATCTATGTTTTAAGAGATCTTTTTTAAACACCACCCCCCCTCCAGCGCACCACCACCAATTGCTCTATTAACACTAGGTAGTGCTTTATCTGCCACCCCACCAATACATATAAAAACACCTATTTTATTTAATTTTATTTGTTATTATGTTTTATTCTTTTAGAACTACCATTTATACCGCGCGCATTCTATTGCAACACCAAATTTATTATAATTTATATATTCAACCGCAACAGCAGCAAACAACAACTAATTATTAATTAGATAATTAAATTTTACCAATTTATAAATAATCTAGATTTATAGTCTTTTTAGAAAATCAATTACTGTCCCGCACATCATAGATCTCTGTAAATCAAAAAGTAATTTTTTGTAAAAAAAAAAAAAAGAAAAAAAAAAATCTACTAGTAAAAAAGTAAAGATCGATCTTAGAGAATGATTATGGACGATTTAGCCAGTCCATCAAATAATAGCAATACTATTAACAATAACAACAAAAACACCAACACCAACACCAACAACACCAACACCAACAACAACAACAACAACAACAACAACAACAACAACAACAACAACAACAACAACAACAACAACAACAACAACAACAACAACAACAACAACAAT
>AJWJ01000375.1:0-23343 GCA_000277445.1 Polysphondylium violaceum
TATCTACAGTAACAGAGACTGATGGTAATTTGGAAACAGATATAGGGTTGCTTTGAATTACTCTTCTACAGACAGAATTGTAGATTGTAACGGTACTAGAGTAATCACCAACAGATAAACCTTTGAATACAGGATTGGTTGAAATATGACCATTGAGATTATAGGTTACATTTGTAGTTGTAATACTAAGAGTATTGGTAACAACACCCACATCACCAATTGGTGTATCAGATGCATCACAAACACCGGTAGAGCTTAGAGATACAGTGGGTTCATCAACAATGACATCAAAACTATCGACAAATCGACAGAATGGATTGCTTTTGGGTGATCTGAGGATAGTGTATGTACCATTAGTAATTAGAGGAAAAGAATTTAAACCATTACCATCTACAATTGGTTTATTATAGCCAAAGAAATCATAGATTTGAGAGCTTTCTTTTTTCAAATCAGTCAAGAGTTGAATATTACCATCTGTGGAACCTGGACAGATAGGTTTTTGAATAGTCTTGGTAGATGATGTCAAAGCATTCTTGAATTGTACAGTTAATTGTTTAGTGCATTCAGTTGATTTATCTATTGCTACAAAAACGAAATCCGAAAACATTTGTCTAGTGTTTGAGAGATAAAAGTGATCTTGGATTGTAAATGGATAAGAATAAGCTATCATGTTTTCAGGATTGTCCAATGTCAATGTGGAGTATTGAACAGAAGGATTTTGGCAATCATTGGATGAGACAATTGCCTTTGGCCATTTAAGTCCACTAATCATATCCCTATCACCAGTTTCAACTTGATATGTCTTTATACATTGGCTTTCGGCATACACCACCCATATATTTCTTTTGGATTTAAATTCTGCATTAAGATAGTATGAATAATATTGTTGATTTAATTGGGTAAATTGATAATCATTAGAAACTATATTGTTGATTTTGGTGTTTTCATTCTTGGAATAGTATTTGACAATAGTTTGTTGTTGGCAGTTGTGAACCATATCACTCACATGTTCAGCGGTAAATTGAAGATCTTGGTCTTGTAAATCAAAAGTCTCACGCCATTGACATGAACCATTTACGACAGAGAGCTTGTAAGAACCAGAATTCATTTGGGAGAAAATGGAAGGATCTTCGGCTGATGAATTTTGGAATTGGATGGCAATAATATCAGGCTTCCACTCCTTATTGTGGGTGTCAAAGAGACTAATTTTAACAGCTCCATCCATAGTTCTGTGACACATTGGAGAAACAATTACTTGTTTTTTGACGACAGACACAACTGAGGTTGGAACAAATAAAACAGCAGTACCTGCACAAGTACCATTTTTCAATATAAAGTCAATATCATAATCTGAAGATCCTAAATTAACATAAGTAGATGCGCTTTGAACACTACTAAAAATTGTTTCATCAAATTCAATTTTACCATTGGCAACTGCGCAATCACCAGTGACTGGAGTGATGGTGGCAGGGAAGACCCAATCTGATACACTACCAATGGTTACATGAACATTTTGATAAATATTACAAGAGTCTGTAAATATGGTGAGTTTAAAAGTACCAAAAGGTAAATTTTCAAAAGAAACTCCATCTTGGAGAGTTGTTTTAGTTTGGTAAGTTCTACCATCCAATTGGATAGAGTTGATAGTAATACCTAAAACATTTTTAAAAAATAATTTCCCATCCAATGAATAGAAACAACTAGTATTTGTTGGAATGATAAACTCTTGAGGATATTGATCTATATAAGAGCCTCTTGTGTTAATGAGAGATAAAATATTCCAAAACATATAAAAATACAAACATTGTTCGAAATAAGGTAAATACCAGGTATATTGGAAAGAGAGAGGACATTTGTCAATCGATGTAACTAGTGTGGCTTGAGAAACACTGCTGAATTCTTCTACAACCACTTTGGATAAATTTCCAGTTTTAACCTCTTTAACTTGATAACTAATATGTCCTTTTTGACCACAACCAGGATAGTCCAATACTTTGATTATATTTTCATATTCACTATATTTGAATTGTTCAGTAGTCACGAAGATAGAACCTTCAGTGCAACCATTAATGCTATAAGAAAATCCAATTCCTCCATTAATTGGTTCAAGATTTCTAAAGTAGCCATGACCATCATGGTTTTCACCATTATTGCTTAAAACCAAAGTATCAAACTGGTAATAGTTTGGGAAGAAAATATCTACTGTATCACCACAAAATTGCTCTTTTTTAACAATAACGTATGATGGCTGAATAGGAGATTTTGTATTTACTTGTATTGGAGTGAAATGGCATTTTGATTCAATGAAAAAGTCTGAGGAACTTGGCAAATCAAACGACTTATCAGCTGGAGTAATAGCTTCGGATGGAGTGTATACAACTACATCTTTGTATAAAGTTTCATTGTAGAATAAATGAACTTTTCTATTTGAGGCGTCACAACTATCAACACTATAACGAATATCACCGAGAATGACAGGATCTTTCTCCATGGTATTAGAAGAACAGCTATAATTATAAAATAACTCTACTAAAAAACTATGAGTTGGATTACTTCTATAGATACTATCATCACTACTACTAATAAGTTTGCCATCCATTCTAATGCTTAGTCCATCAGAAAAAACATCGGGGTCATCAAAGTGGATAGATATTGAACTATTTCTTGGGCAAATTGAATTGGGACCAAACTCTAAATAATAGGTTGGCCAAGTAATAGATATTTTGATGGGAATGATTTGTTTTCCACAGTTCTGTGACTCCACCAGCAATTGATAATCACCTGGAGCTAATTTCTCCCAAATGCCATGTGATCCTGACATTTCTTGAATTTCAATTTGACTTGAAGATAAAACTAATTTCCAGCTAGAGTATTGCTCCTTATACACGAGTTCTACTGATCCACTATTCTTGTAACAATAACTGTTTTTAATAATATGATTGGGATAATTATTATTGACTTCATAGAAAGGAACAGTTAAGCCACATTCAAAAGTGTCGAGTTGATAACCAAGTTGGACAGATGAGTCTGTAATTTCACAAAAAGGATTACAATCAGCAGTTTCGGACAAATTTTCAGCTGCAATAAAACTGACATTGGCCACAGAGAATTTACACTTGGGTTGTTCGATAATATACCTTGGAATAGGGACAAAAAGGTTTCTTTCTTCACTGCATTCACGGCCATCTGTCCAATAAATGTTATAATCAATACCCCCTGACAAAAAATATTCATAACCATTGGTATAGCCCATTGCAACAGGCTCTGGGGTAATTTGAAAAGAGTATGAGTTTTTGGGCTTAATTAAAAGTTTACCAGATAAAAAAGATCCATCATCTTGAATAACTCCAGTGCAATATGGATCAAATTTGTAATCTAAAGGAACACAATCTGCTGACACTCCAATTAGAGTAGTACAAACACATAAAAAAATTAATAAAAATTTTGATTCCATTTTTTAGAAAAAAAAGTAAAAAAAAAAAAGTTTTGAAGTTAACTCTGGGAAAAATCAAGAAATCGAAAAAACAATTAATATTAATCATCAAATAAAAGTTAGAAAAAGATTTTGCTGAAATCTCTTTATTCGAGGAATGTGTTTTTCCCGAAAGCTTTTTTGTTGGGGTAAAAAAAGATTAAAATTTGTAAAAATAGCACAAAAGTTACAAATTTTGATGGTGAATAAGGTACACAATGCAGTGATAGAAGCATCAGAGGACCTCTTGTTGCAATTTATCGTGATGGTTAAAATCCATTTAAGGTACATTTAACTTAATGCATTTAATGAAATTGCAAGACTTCTTCATACGAACTTCGTGCTGATTGTCCAAATTTTAAAGTGAAAGGACATGGTTGAATCATTAGATAAAGACAACTGGCTGAAGAAGGGTGATAGAGTGGGTCTTCAGCATCCTCATTATATATGCATTGGTTGCTTTACTTCAATTGGTTTATTTTTGAAGGTCGAGGCAAATAAATAATTACACATATAAATATAATGAGCTCCTCTATCACCAAGCTATGTGGATGAAGGAATTGAGGGACTTTAACTCAAGGTATGAATTTTATTATTAGAGTACAATTATGATAGATTTTTTAATTTAGTTCCGCCTATTGAAGAACGCTTTTTCTTTTTGTAAACAATATAACCAGCTACAGCAATAAGAGCACAGCCCACAGTAAGACCAACAGTCAAACCTATGACGAGGCCTAGATTAATACCCTTATCTTTTTCTTTACCATTATTATCGGGTAAACAAGCATCGATAACAAATAATTTAGATACAGAGGAGCAACCTGTCACAGGATCGGTTATTGTGCTGTCGAAGAGAAGGGGTACTACCCATTTACCAGTAGAGTCTGGATCAGAGAAACCTAGTCTAATAGGAATATTGTTTGGGTTACTGGCAGATATAGTGTATTGAGGGTATACATATGACTCGCTACAATTACTTGATACGGCAAACTCTGGGAAAGCTCTTTGCAAGGTACTCTTGGCCACGTAGTCTGTAATCTTGATTGACTTGTGGCATGTATCTTGACCATAGTAGATATTTACACCTAAGGAAGCTTGATCCACATCGCTATATGTAAAGTAACCATTACCCAAAGATTCAGACTCTTTGTTACCACTGGCATCATAGAATTGGATATCCTCAATTATGCCATCATTACTAATCTTTGTAAAAGTTCTTTGGCTGCATGTACCTGCTACAAATGAAGAAAGTAAATTTGAAGAGAATTGGAAGTCTTGAGAAGAAACTTGATGTGGTGCGCTCCATGAACAAGAGCCAGATTTAAACAAATATTTATAACTGCCTGGCAAGAGCTTTTCAATACGTCCGTTGGTGTATACAGTGGTGGAATCATAATCTACTACACTGTCAAGAGTCATTGGCTGATTGGTATTAGATTTTAAAGAGAATTCAACAACACCTGTGTTGGATTGTTGGCAATATGGAACATTGATGTCTTTGATCACTGGAGTGGCTAGTACTTGGGTTGGAATATAAACTTGTGCAACACCAAAACAGGTATTATCGGTAAGAATAAAAGAGACCAATTGGTAATCTGATGCAAGACCAGTTAACTCTCCATTTGCAAGGATATTTTTACCATTGATCATTAATTCAGAGTAGAGGGAGGGATTAGAAACTTGAATTGATCCATCAGAAACTGAGCAATCAGAGACACCAGTGGCAGTGTATTTAAATTCAAATTTGTTTACAGGATTGACTACAACAGTCTTGGTAAACTTGCATCCACTGCTTAAACTAATGGTTACAACAAGCTCACCAGATGGTACATTGATAAATATATAATGAGTACTATTTGATGCTTTTGTTGGTAAATGAATAAAACCATCGATGGTGATTTTACCAATAGGTACTACTGACTTGATAGCAATACTTGCATCCTCAGAGTATGCACATGTTGGACCCTTTACAACAGTTATACTTACATTGATATCATTTCCTATAAAAAAACATTGATTAGTGTTGTTTCACAGAGTATAACTAAATAATAAACTTACTTTTAAGAAGAGGTGGTGTGAACTTAAAGGATTTAACAACTTGATTGGATCCATCCCATTGGATTGTATTGGAGATTGGAACAAGAGAGCTATCAAATTCAAAGATAGTAGGTTGACTTACAATGTTTAATGGAGTGTACTTTATGCTATATGAGCCTTTACCCTTGATGCCACAACCTGCATATTCAATAATATCTACCTGCTCGACCAAGTGTCTATCTTGAACTTGCATTGCAAAGTTTAATGGCAAATATTGAACGCCGCTACAAGCGCTGGTAGTGTACTCTAAAACATAGTTGTAGGTGGTGAGATCGCTAAACACACCTTCTGCAGATGGTAATACTTGATTGGCGCCATTGGTTATTTTAAGAGATTCAAATGATTGTGCATTTAATATTGCTACGTTTAACTTGTCACCGGCAAACTGAGGTTTCTTTGTCAAAGAATATTCTGGTACAACGCCATTGCTTTGTTGGACAAAAACCTTTTTGGTACCATAACAAGCAGACTCTAATGAAAAGGAGGATCCACGATATTGGAAAGATTTACCAGTGAGAGCAATGATATCACTTTCATTCTTTACCAATAAATCTGTGATTATAGCTTCATTGTAAACCAAGTCTACTTTAATGGGATCCAAGCAGTTTGAGGGATAAGTAACTATATGTTTTACATCCAATTCAACATCTGGAGTATTAAAAGAAGATTCAAATGTGCAATCACTGTTGGACAATGACAAAGTATATAATTGGCTACTCTTTAAATCTATATTTGTTGGATCTACTAGTTGGCCATCTATCTTGGCAGAAAAGGCAGTCCATTGACCAACGTTGATGGCAGCTTTTTTCTCAGTGGGGCAAGTGTTTTGTTTGTATTCAATATTAAATGATGGAATATTTTGTTCCAATGTAAAAGGTACCTTTTGTGAACCACATTCGTCAGATTCTAACATAAAGTAATAAGTTTGGTTCTTGAGACCGCTCCAAACGCCATTGCCTGTCGATGCTAATTTATTGGATTGTTGATCATATAACTCGGCCACTCTATATTTAGAAGTATCTAGAGAGACAGAGCCTTGGGAATCACCACAGACCGGATTTTGGATCTTGTAGACAGGATATTTGTTGGAGAGCTCGTAAAACTTGACATTGTAAGGACATAGAAAAGTATCTTGATCAAAGTAGAGTTTAACAGGATCGCTCGAGGCCTGACTAGATATGGGAAAAGATGCAGGAGTGGTGCCGTCATCTAATAAAATTCCATCCAAAGGACCATTGTAATTAATTTTTCCGTATGAATGGCTGCACTTTGGTTGTTCAAGAGTCACTGATGGGTTATCAAATGTAAACGTCTCTTGTCCATCACAACTTTTATCGGCACCAGAAATCAATGTCCATGTGAGGGTATATGTCACATTGGAAGACAAATAATAGTAATAGCCCTTGTTATCAAAACGTCCGTAATTCAACACAGGTGAAAAACTATACTGGTATTGTTGTTGATATGCACCAATGAACACAAAAGCATTTGAAAAATACTTTTCATTGCATTCTCTGTCTGTCGAATATGTAAAAGCCTCTAAACCACACCCAAAGCATGCGCCAAATAAAATACACACTAAAAATAGTGATGAATAAATTTTATTATTCATTTTTTATATCTCTTCTATCTATATATTTATAACTTGAGGTGAGTGTGTATAAAATAAAATAAAAAAAGAAAAAGAAACCGTCTGTCTTTTGATCTATTTAAAAAAATAAACAAGACCCACCTGGTGCAGCATCATGTGCGAGCAACATCCGTTTTCCCCCATTCGTCCATACCCAATCAAAAAAAAATCTAATTGATTGATGATTGATCAAGACTTTTATATACCCTCATTCATGCACTATGAAATATACACACCGGATGTGATTAAAATTGATGCTGCCTGTCGTAAATTTGATTTGGTTATCTGAAAGTCGATACCGATCAATAGATTATACTCAATTTTTTCTATAACTGTTTTTTTTTTCGATTTTTTTTCAATTTTTTTAAAAAAAAATAGGGTCTCAGGCCTTCTTTTGGCCATAAGATTTTTATAGTTTTTTTTTTTTTTTTAAAAAGCTTTCCTTGAATCCCGTCTGACCAATAAAATTTATACTTTTTGTTGATTGATTTTCAAAAGGACTCGTTCTCTTTGCGCGTCATGCGTAGGGTTTAAAGATTTTAAAGTATCTCAATAAAATCTCTAACGCACATCAACACCATTATGTGATTGACAAGTGATACGATTCGAAGAAGACCAAGCCAATTAGATCACGGTATAATACAGAGATGTATATATATATATATATATATATATATACATATCGTTAATAAATAACTATTTTATTGATTGGTTTCTTTCTTACTATGACTATTGTTATTGTTATATAACAAAGGAATAGTAATATTAGTTTGTGATTGAAAAAGATCAATGTTTTTCTTAAATTGTTTGAATTCAGATTGAGTGATACCGTATTTTAAGAAATTGGGGTTCAGATGGTTCAGAAGTGCAATCATCTTGTGGTTCATTTGTTTGAAGAGGAAGGATAAGAGTTTTTGGTTCTTGTCTTTGGGCAGGGTGAAGGTAAAGGGCGGCGAGATGGAGTCGCCATAGTGTTGATAGATATACTCTACCAGTGGAAAGTTGTTGCCTCTGACAGCACTTGAAAACAACTGTTTGATGTTGGCCACCGAGGTACAGCCCGGATACAGGTTCAGCAACTCGGTAAACAGGGCAAATGTTGCGACGTTTACGTTTTCTAGATTTATTTTTTCGAATCTGTTGGCGCCCATGGCCTTCAACTCGAGCTTGCGGGCCTTGATAAAGTTGATGTACACCTGCAGTATCTGACTATCGCCCATGAGTTGAAGGAGAGAATGGATAAGATAGTCTGAGGAAAAGTCGCTCCTGTAATAGGGTAGTTCTGCAAAGAAACTCTCTCCACTTGCATTGTCCAATGTGTTGAGGAGAAAGTCGACCATCTTTACATTATCGAGGATTTTAAACAATACTCTCCACTCGAATCCTTCCTTTCTATTGAAATACAAATACTTTACTATATCTAAATGTCCATCGACTAGTATCAATGTATTAGTACCTATGACAAGGTGGTTCTGTGTATCTACTATACTTACTTGCAGCTTTATTCATCGACTTGACCGAGAACCTAATCAACTCTGGCTTTATAAAAGACATTTCGTGAAGATACTGTACAACGTTGAGGTCGGTAAAGGCGACAGAGGAATCATCGAATCCTTCGGTTCTGTTCTCCAGCAGGAACTGGGTGATGGGCAAAGAAGAGTTTGGGGCAGAGGGACTGAATCCCACAACTCGGGGGGCCGTGTGGAGATACACAACACTATCCAAGTCATTCTTGGCAGCCATACAATCGCCTACGTAACGTTCAAAGCGAAGAGTTGGAAAGTTGGTTCTAAAAAACTGTAGTACATCCAAGTTCTTGGACTGCGAGATATCCCTGCTGGTTGGCGTGATGTCGGGGAAATTGGTTTTAATAAACTCGAGTACTTCCAGCGAACCAAAGGCAGCGGCCTCTTTGTAGGTGATGGTGGAAAAGTCTTTAATATACTCGTTGTCAAGTAGGTACTTGAGGATCTTGAAATGGTTGTCGTTGATCTCTTTCTCAGAGTTCATTATCAACCCCACAAAGTTGATCTTGACGGGATCATTGTGCTTGATGTTGAGATGAGTGAATATATACTCCATTAGATCGATGCTGCCCGTGCCAAAGATATAGGCCATGATTGTCATATCCTTGATAAACACTCTCTTGGTGATACGCACTGGCGGACCACACATGATATCACCCCGGTATTGGTCCAGTAGACAGATAGGCGAGTCTACAAAATGACAAAAGAGTAGTTTAAAGTACTCGATATTATCTGCGTCGCTGTATGTCATCGAGTGTATATTATATATATCCACGCCATACATCAATTCATAACGATTAATCGGTGTAGGTAAATGAGATATCGATGAGGATGACGACGATGACGATGGTTTACGACTAAATCCTGCAACAATCTTTTGAAGTATATTTAAATTACAATTCTTGTCGTTAAAGTAGCCTCTGTCTAAAAAGTAATGAAACATCTCTACCCTATTTCGATGGTCCACCGCACCCCTGGATATATTGTACAACAGATATTCATTATTGTGTCTATAGTGACACTTGTGCAGTGACTCTAACTGCTCGTCATGTAGATATTTTACAATCTCTATTGTGGTGAAGCTAATCAAAATAGGATTTGAACAGATACTATTGCTGCCCTGCTTCTCGGGGAACACCGAGTATATGTTGTGTATGATATCTCTTCTTACCTTTTTCGATGCCAACCCCGGATTCTCTATGATGAATAGAATGACATCTTTAAATTCTTGATAATACGATTTAAACACATTAAAGTCATCTGTGTATTTAAAGAAATTCATTACAACATTGAAATTAAAATCGATGATTTGATTAAACTGGTTATTATCATTATTCTTTTTATTATTATTATTACTACTACTACTATTATTATTGTTATTCCTTTTAAATTCTTGATGTAATCTTAGTTTTTCCAATAGGATTACATTCTTTTTTTGTCTAAATAAATCACTGATTGGGTAATCATAGTAATTAAAAGATCTACATTTGTTGTGTTTTTTAAGAAAATGAAAAACAATATTATGAATATACTGATTCCGAATTATTTGGAAGAAATATAAATCATTATTACTATAGTTGTTATTATTATTATTATTTTGCATTATTATTACTTATTTATTTCTTAATATATTGTTTTTTTCCAAACTATATGATTTTGGCACTAAATGCATTTGTGATCAATTTTCGAAAAATTGGAAAAAAAAATAAAAAAAAATTAATATTTCATAGATTTTTTGATCAAAGTGCTCTCTGTAAGTATTTTTCATGGAATTATTCAAGTGGTATTGTTGTGATGAACAGAGAATAAATTTTTACAACTTTTGGTTTTATAAAAGAAACCACTTTATTAAATAATAACTAAACTAATTTGATTGGGCTCTTGCACTTAGTATTTCGGCAAAGCTTGAAAAAAATTCATTTCTTTCTACACTTACCAAAACTGTAGACAAGTTGGTTGAAACTTGAGTTTTAGCTTTATTCTCATTAGTATCAGTACCTTTTTGATCCTTTTCTTTAGATTGCTTTGTTAAATTTTCCTCCATATTTTGAGTTTCTCTCTTATTGGTAACTAAAACGTTGATAAAGTCTTTTGGTTCAATTCCCAAAATAACAGCAACTGGGGCTGATCTATGAAACTCAATCTCGTTATTCATGTCGGTGGATTTAATCAATGTAAAATAATATTTATCAGAGAGATGAAAAAGAATGTCAACGAAAGAGTCTTTACCATTTACAATTACCATTTTGCCATTCTTCCAATCCAATTTTGAGTCCAAACCAGTCTCTGGTATTCTTCTAGGGGAAACCATATCGGTTGATTTGCTAAAATTTGTTATATCTATAGTCTGATCTTTAAGATCTTGCGGAGTAAACAGGGCATCATGACCAAAAAGATCCTTTATGGTGATGGTTTCATTCTTTGGTCTTCTTGAGCAAAGACTATTGGATAAGATTGAAAATGCATGCATTCTAGCCAATAGGTAATATGCACAAAATTTTTCAAATATTCTATCATCATAGTTGTGATCTTTAAACATATTAAGAGCAAGACTAATATACTTGTAAAAAAGAAAATCAGAATTCATAACTGATTTTTCAATATAAATGTAAATAAAGATCAATGGAAGTATAACTAGACCTGAACCAGACAGAGACAAAAGTCCATTGGCCTGAAGTGATTCAAAGGTAGCTATTTCTTTACCATCTTGGATATAGTCTTCAAGACTAACTTTTAATCCAGAGATTGCATAAGATATTATCAAAGGATGTAACTTTGTTCCTGCTTGGCGTGGATAGATTTTTTCAAGCTCTACTTGAACAAGAGATAGTATTTTCGTAAGTTTATAATCATTGATTGATCTTGTAAATTTTTGAATTAAATTGATTACAATTTCCAAAACACGAGGCCAGCCTCCGGTAAAAATTAGAGAAAGATGAATATTCTTTGGAAAAATATCACCCAATATTGTACGAGAAATTGACATATAAGATTCATATGTTAATAGTGTAGGTGAAACATGGATAAAACTATGACATGAATCCTTTGAAATGACAGCACTAATATCAGTCAAAATAGTACCGGCAAGCGAAATATTAAAGAAAAAAGGATAAGGTGGTGAAAGGAGGAGATCTGATAGTGAGTTTATGGTAGCTGAGAGATAAGATCCTCTATGTTTGGCATCAGTATATTCATCAAAAAGAGCCTGTTGGATTTCATCAATACTAAAATTAATCATAAATGGGCTGTTTGGATCCGCTTTACCCAGTGAAACAATGTATTTATGAATGGTCATAAATCCCATGAGCGGTGTCAGAGATTCTGGTGACCCAAATGCCTTTAAAAAAGAACGACATACATCTTGAAAACTACTCCTTGTACCTTCGAAAAAATAACGATAAAGGATTCTTATAGCTATTGCAAAACTTTGACTCTTTTCTGAATCTTTCAGAAGCATACTCCCACTTTTAAATGATATTTCTATAGATAAGTGTTGGGGGGGAAGAGATGGTACATTTGATAACCTTTGGCCAATTGCAGATAATAATCTCGTTTTTCCTGTACCAGGTGCACCTGTTATCACGACTAGTGGGTGTTGTATTTTGAAGCGAATATCCTGCAAGTACTTTGAATATCTATCAATTGAGTTTTTCACAACTACACCTAAAACTTCCTCTCGATCCATTAAAGGCAAATATTGGTCGGTCATTAATGGAGGTGGTAAGGGTGATGATCCTTTTAAAAACTCTTTTAAAATCCATTCCAATACATTATCTGCATTACAATCTAAAATCAAAAAAAAATTAGAAATTAAACAAAATGGAATACTATAACAATCTACAAAACATACCTTTTGTTGATAGTGTAGTAATTGCTATGAGTGATAGTTTACCATTATTTTCTTTCTCTATATCTTTGACCATTTGCGCAGGATCAAGAGCAAGATCACCTTTTTTCTTATTTATATATGTATATAATTTTAGATCACATAAAAGTTATTATCTGATATATATTTTGATCGAAAATATGGATCTGCATATAAAGCATTTACTATTTCCCCTACCAACTCGATATTCCTACTATTGATTATTATGGTTTGACCATCTAAAAAAACCAATATACCCATGATTGTTTATCTATTTATAAAAAATATAAAAAAATCTAACTCCCTCTTTATTCTAAAACACAATCAAAATAAGAACAAACAATATTAATTATATAAAAAATGATAGAATGGATTATAAGATACAAAGATTTTAGTAATGATATCGATTAAAAACTATAGGGAGCATTATAAAAGCAAAAAAAAAAAATTATCAGATGGGAGATCAATCTTTTACTCAGCAAGGGAACCCAAAAAGTTCTTTTTTTTATTTTTATTTTATTAAATTTTTCAAAGAGGAGCTTAGCATTTTTATCTATATCTATTATTTGAGATGTTTATAATTTAATTTATCCATTTTTTTAAATAGAAAAAAATTACATCTAGAATTTTTTTGGAAAGTGCATCGGAAATTAAAATAACTCATGTTCTCATCAAAGTGAATGGTTTGACATTACCCTTTGATGATAAATCAAAGCTAATTGTCTCAGTGATTACTGCTCCATTTGGTAGTCGTTGATGGTCATTTGTGCTAGTATTGCTTTTTTTTTCTCTAGAAAAAGAGCTGTCAAAAAACAATTGAGTGAAAATACCATTGGAATGAAAAAGAGATAATTGATTAATCTAGATGTAAAAATAAATAAAACCTAGATCACCAACACATTGTATTTGATTTTTAAATTTTTAAACATTTATTATTGGGTTGGCTGAAAATGCATATTTATTAAATAAAATAAAAAAAGAGAAAGAATAAATAGGTCAGTATGTATAAATAACTTTTGCAGGGTTTTGGATTTTGGATTTCTTCTTTTTTTTTTTTGGGGGGTGGGGAGGGTTTTTTTTTTGAACAATTATATTTACATGTTTTTTATTTGATATAAATAATACAATCCATTGATGGGGGATAAAGGGAGGGGGGGGGGGAAAAGTTGAAAGAGAATGGATGGAATGAAAAATGGGAATAGATATATATAGATATATTTTTTGATTATCATTATCATTATTATTATTTGATTTTGATTTTGATTATTATCATTATTATTATTTTGATTTTGATTTTGATTTTGTCTTTGATTTTAAAAAAAGATTTAGAAACTAATTAATTATTGATATTGATGATGCATTTGAATTAATTGTGGATGGTGATGCATTTGGTGTTGTTGATGATGATGTTGAGGTTGTTGATGATGTTGTTGATGTTGATGATGTTGTTGGTGTTGTGGATGCTGTTGGTGTTGGTGGTGTTGCATTTGTTGCATTTGTTGATGTTGTTGATGATGTTGTGGTTGTTGTTGGTGATGTTGTGGGTGTTGTGGTTGGTGTTGTTGGTGATGTTGTTGTTGTTGTTGTTGTAATTGTTGTTGATGTTGTTGGTGTTGTTGATGTTGTTGTAATTGTTGTTGTTGTTGTTGTTGTTGATTTGGTTGTTGAATGTGAACTTGTTTTTCAGTTTTCTTTCTTTTTTTAGATTGTTTATCATGTTTCTCCTCCTTCTTTCTTCTCTTTTCAATGCATTTCTCGATTTCTTCCATAGTGTTTTTAAGATAATTTGTGTGTTGAGATAAACTAGCCTTGTGTCTTTCCCATTTTTCCAAGGGGATGTCATTTTGAAGTAAACCTTTGACGGCAGCCTTTCCAAACAAATCCATTTTATTCAAAGCAGAGATTCTAGAGGTATTGTTCTTTTCATCGTCCCATTGTGGCATACGAAGAGCATAGGGTAATGCGAGAATAACATATTGTAAAAGAGTAGCCCAACCGGAATTCTCTTTAAACTCTTCTCCCTTTTCAATCAAAGTTTTTTTAAATGCAGCCAAACCACCTTTGACGCGATTATATGATTGATTGTCATAGCAAAACTTGTTGTTTGGATAGAGCTTATTGTATTTCTTTTGTAAATCGTCCAACTCGTGCATTATATTTTGGAGGTCTGGTGCTGGCATAGCATTTTCAAACTCTTGGATGAGGTGAGGGTGATTGTGTTGAAAGAAACCAGAACAAAGGGCAACCAATTGCTCTTTGGTGAGTGAATTTAGTGAACTTTCCAATGGAGTGATTGCTGCTTTTTTTGATCCATTACTGCTACCATTGCCACCACTGCCACTGCTACCACCGCTTTTACCTTCTTTTTGACTTGCATCTTTACCGCTAGAGGATGAAGAACCGCCACTGGATGAATGACTGGTTTTTGATTTCTTTGATTTTAATTTGGGCGATGAGAGCTCATCGTTGCTTGAACTGGCACTATTGGTAACGACATTGGTTTGAGTTGTTACAAGTGAATTGGATGATTGTTGTAAAATATTATTTGAACTATCTTGTAAATCATAAATACCAGGTGACTGAATTGAGTCTGAAGATGGTACTGAAAGTGATTGTGAAAGCATAGATGAAACTGAATTGGAATTATGTTGGGGTGATGGTTGTGGAGTTTGTTGTTGTGAGGTTTGTTGTTGATGTAATTGAACATTTACATGTTGATGAATAGATTGTTGCTGTTGTTGTTGGTTTTGTTGTTGTTGTTGAATTTGTTGTTGTTGGCCATTTTGCTGACCACTTTGATGGTGCATACTGAGTGGTGGAAGAGAATTTGATATTGGGGAGGAGGATGGCGATGGTGAGGGGATTGGAGGTGTCATTGATGGTACAGAATTATGAAGATTCATATCTAAAAGATTAGATATTGGATAAATAGAACCTGGGTTACCGCCCATATTATTCATGCCTCCATTTTGAAAATGAAAATGTAATGGTGATGACATTTGAGGCAAATGGATGCCATATCCATTTATATTATTCATTTCTAGTATTGTCTATCTATTCTGTGCGTGTTATTATTGTATTATTATATTATTATATTAATTAATTATTTTATTATTTGTTGGATGGATTGATTATTGATATATGTTGTTATTGTTGTTGTTATTGTTATTGGTATTGTTGGTTGGTTGGTTGGTGGTGTGAGTATATCTATGTGTATATATATGCTTCTATCTATCTATTAACCCACTCTGTCTGGGGGTGGTGTGCTTTCTACTACTATATTTTTTTTCCTTTAGTATTTATTTCTAAATGTGTTGTTGTTGCTGTTGCTATGTACAAATGAATCTATGTGTGAGTGAGTGTGTGAAATTTGTGTGATTGTGTTAATTAACACTTTTTTTTTTTTTTTTTTTTTGTGTTTTAATTATTAATTTAGTATTCTATTGACAATAAAAGAGACGCGCCCTTTTTTTCAATTGGTTTTATAAATAGAGAGAATCAAAATTGTATTGGTATAATTATAGACAACAATCAAACACAACAACGCTCCTAAAAAATATTTTTTTTAAAAAAAAAAAAAAAAAAAAAAAAAAAAAAAAAAAGGTAGTGTGTATTATTGAAATTTGTGCTCACAAATATTAAAAAAAAATTTAATTAATTTAATTAAAACAACTCCAAACATAGATAGAAATCGTTTGTTGGTGGGTGTGAGTGTGGGTGTGGGGTGTGGGTGTGGGTGAGTGGTAATCATCTATTGTTGGGTGTATGCATTATGAGTGAGTGTACTCTATATGTTTTATTCTTTGAGTGTGCCATAAACACTCACACATCAATTTATAAATTATACCCGTTAAGCACAGATTCTCCCACCAAAAAAGAATAAAATAAACTAATGAAACAAAAACTTTCTTATTCTCACATCTTGCCCCCCTACCCCCCTTTTGTATCCTATTTATTGGGGAGGCAATCATTGATATATGAGTGTGTATGTATATATATATATATATATAAGTGTGTGTGCGTGTGTATTATTATTATTACATTAATGGTAGTAGTAATTGTTGCTGTAGTAGGAAAAGATTATTTATTATAAGATCTTTCACAACAAAATATCATATGTAAATAAAATAAAGATCTATAGAATTTTTTTTGTGAATAGATTAGAGTTTTTGGGTCAAAACTCAATGTGTGAATGTATTACAACACAATAGGATTATTACCACTACTAGTAGTATTATTAGTAAATTAAATAAAAACAATACCCACACATAAGCACACCACACAAATTAAATAAACAAGTTTAAGTTTCTTAAATTAGATATAAAAGAGTTCTTTTGAAAGTTATAACTTTGGCAATGTCTTTTATCACCCCTCATCCACTCACCGCTACCACATTATTTTTCATTCCTGTTTAAACAACACTGGTCTATGTGTTTGGTTTGGTTTGATTTGGCGAATAAAACCAAATGGTAAGGGTTGTTGTGTGCATGTTTTGGTTTGTGTGTTGTCAATTGAAAAAACCTAAAAAATGGAATCGAGTGGATGAATGTCTTGTTCTTGTCCCTTTAAAAACACTGAGAACAAAAAAAGAAAAAAAAAAAAAAAAGAAAATGAAAATAAAAATCTAATAATAATAATTATAGAATAATAAAAATATAATATATCACATATGATTGCATGGAAATAGAAGAAAACTTCTGATATTATATAGACAGACCCCCCCATTTCGAGAACAACCAATACTTGGGTTGGGGTTTTGTTTTTTTTGAAAAGATCATGTGCCCCCTTTACACAGGGCAAGGTCGTGTCGCAACAGGACATGGGGAAAGACGATAAAAAAAAATGAAAAAGTAAAAAAAAAAAAAAAGAACGAAACAAGAAAGGCTATGATCCTTCAATATCACATTGATGTGTTGTGGTGGTGGTTGTCAGTCATCTTTTCCTTTAAAAGGTCTAAAGATAGGGGAAAATATTTACTCGACAAATTTCTTACACAAAAGAGCTCGCGAACAATGGTAAAAAAATTATTTTTTAAATTTTTAAAAAATATTGTTGATGATGCTTACCTTTATTAATTGTTTTATAAAAACAAGTGAAAACACATGCCACAAGCGCGAAATTATTGAATGCTGAAAGTAAAAAATATTAGGATTGAATTTGGGAGTGAGTTTTTTTTTTTTCCAATTTTATTTTTTATTTTTTTTAAATTTTTTAAAAATTTTCTTGCCTCCACAAGCTTTTTGCCGTAAAATTCTCAAAGAAAATTAACGTTTTCAAAAAAGAAAAAAAAAATTAAAATTAAAAAAAGAAAAAAAATACTTTTTAACAACCCCCAACCCCAACCCAAAAAAAAAACGAAAATCAAATACTTACTGTGGTGGTGCACATTTATTGGCTGTTGTGTGATATATGAAATCCTTTCACTCTTCACACAGCTGTGTTTGCATTAAATTGCAAAAATGGAATTGATCTCATGCAAATTCTTTTTTTAAATCTATCTTTTTCTATTATCTTAATAGAATGTGTGTTTTATGATCATACGCTCAAAATAGATATCATTTTCCATATTTGACATTTTAAATTAAAAAAAATGAAAGGGGTTAATCTATTCTTATCTCATCACCATCATCATCATAATAGCATGTGACGATTATTTGTGTGGGTGTGGTGAGAGTGTTATACTTTTTATACTCGACTACCACACATATGTGTATCATACCATCGACCCCTTTTCGGAATGAAAACATTATGATTTGCTAAATTAATTAATTATGATTAGAATTTCTAATAGTGTGCGTATGTGTGTTTTTTTTTATTATTCTACTTCTCCTCGAATCAAACGATTTTACAAAAAAAGAATTTAGTATTTTGAAATGAAATAATAATATTAAAAAAAAAAATGAAAACCCCAGAGTTTATCGGCACTCACAAAAAAGTAATATTGGCATGTTTATAAATCCCAAAGCGGAAAAGGAAATTTTCAACACCATCTTTGTGATATTATTTCATGATTGAATTTTTTTTTATAAAATTTAATGCCAAAAGAAAGATATTTTTTTTTTTTGTATTTTTTGAGAAATTTTAATATATTTCCAAAAGATTATAACTTTGACTAAAAGAAAATAAAGCACACAGTTTATATATCCATTTTTTCAAATTTTCAAATTTCATTTTTCATTTTTCTTTTTTCTTTCGCACCACTCTATATTTTATTTGTTCACAGAGATAAAAACTCGCGTAACATCAACATCACAACAATGGAGTCTGCTAAAAGAAGAATAAATCATATTACACAGAATTTAATTGGAGTCAATGATGTCTCTAGTGATGGAAGCAATCAAGATACATCTTCTCAGTCATCGGGAGTCTTGGAGATAACCAAAACCTTTGATACAGATTCGCTAAATAGATATTTATTCCCATACAATAGAGATATGAGAAAAAAGTTGTTGGAAGTTTGGAGATCTGAACCTCTCCTTACTCAACCCACTTTTGGCTTATCACTAAAGGAAGAAAGAGAACTCTCTGTTATTCAATTTAAAAGATTATTATCATTAGCAAAAGAGAATATTTCAATTTGGGACATTATGAAGTAAATGTTTATTATTTATTGCTTTAAAAACACAATAACAATTGTATCGTTTATATTAACACAACTACAACAACTATATCTATTAGTGATCCAAAAAAAGTAGCAGCATTTACTCAATGTTATAGATTAAAAAATATAGCAACATCAACATTATTTGGTGTACATTATTCATTATTTGGTTCATCCATTCTTTTTTTAGGTTCAGATGAACAAAGAAATTATTATTTACCAAGTATGTAATGCGTTATATTAATTATTGTACCAATAGATTTAAAATAGATTGATAATTAATCAAATATTATTATAGAGGTAGAAAATTTAGATTTAATGGGATGTTTTGCATTAACTGAACTTGGACATGGTAGTAATGTACAAGCAATTGAAACAATTGCAGAATATGATCATTCAAAAGAAGAATTTGTATTAAATTCACCAACCATTACAAGTCAAAAGTATTTTATTGGTGGTGCTGCAAAAAATGCAAACTTTAGTGTTGTATTTGCTCAATTAAAGGTTGGTGAAAAAATGGAAGGTGTTCATGCATTTATTGTAAAGATTAGAGATGATAGTGGTAGACCAACCACTGGTGTAAAGATTGGTGATTGTGGTCATAAAATGGCACTCAATGGTGTTGACAATGGTAGACTAATGTTTAACAACGTTAGAATCCCCAGAGAAAGTCTATTGTCTCGTTATGGTGGCGTAAACAAAGCTGGCATCTATTCAAGTCCTATCAACCCCGCCATCAAAAGATTTGCACACAATATTGGTGCATTGGTATTTGGTCGTTATATTGTTTCTTTGGGTTCAGTTTCCTTTTCTTCTGTTGCTCTTGGTGTTAGTCTTCGTTATGCGTTTTCTAGAAAACAATTTTTTGGCGACGATTCCAATGCCCAGGAAAAGCAATTGATCACCTATGCAACTCACCAAAAACGTTTGATACCCCACTTGGCCAATACCTATGCCGTTCATTTTGGCAATGAATACTTTATCCACCTGTTGGCAGAAAAGGATAAAAAGAACGACAAAGAAATCCACATCGTTGCCTCGGCCCTCAAGTCCTACGCGTCTTGGGCTACCAGAGACTGTCTCCAAGATGCACGTGAGTGCTGTGGTGGCCAAGGTTTCCTCTCTGAAAACTTGATTGGCATCTTCAAGTCAGAGACAGAGATCTACACCACCTTTGAGGGAGACAATGTCTTGTTGTATCAACAAGTCGCCAAATTCATTCTCTCTGAGGCTCGTAGAAAGCCTGTCCCAGAATTCACTGTTCAATCAGACAGCCAAAAGAAACAATGTGACAGAAAGTATCTCACCTCGTTTGAGTTTCTCACTACCGCCATGAACAACAGACTCTACCAAAACATTGCCTATGTCACAGACAAGTTGACCGAGGCCATTGGCAATGGTAAATCGGTTATGGATGCCTGGAATGACAGTGGAAACATTATCTTGAGATTGGGTATTGCCTACAGTGAGAAATTCATTCTCGATAAATTCATTAATGGTGTAGTCAATTGTCCAGATAGTACAGCTCAATCTGTTATGACCCTTTTGGTTTCTTTGTATGGTTTAAATATTATAGAAAAGGATAATTGGTTCCTTAGATACAATTACATCTCTACCGACCAATCAGAGGCAATCTATCAATTAATTCCCGAACTTTGCAAAGAAATCGTCCCCCATTCTGTATCTTTGGTCGATGCTCTTGGTTTTGATGGAAATGAGTTGGGTGCCACCATTTCTGGTGATTGGATTGAGAAAAATAAGTATTAATAATGAAAACACTCCATCAAATTTATAATTGGGATTTAATTAAATCATGTATTTTATTTATAAATAAAGAAATGTTCAAATATTGTTTTATAGATATAGAGAATTTAAAGGAGATATTGCCTATCGTTTTAATTTTGTGTGATTAATAATTACAAATTGTGGTTTTATTTTAAAGGATTTTACAAGTAAAATTTAACAATGAAACTAATTAATAAAAGACAGCTAGTGCCTAATAATTGGTTAATTACGAGTGCAGAGGCACCACTTCCTTCTGGTGTTTCTCCATTATCGGGTTCTCTACTATCAATTGTTCCACCATTATCTATTGGTGAATTGGTAGGTGATTCTGTAGTTGGAGCTTCAGTGGTAGGTGATTCTGTTGTAGGAGCATCGGTGGTTGGAGCTTCAGTAACTGGTGCATTTGTAGTAGGAGATTCTGTTGTTGGAGAATCAGTGGGAGCTTCTGTTGCTGGAGAATCAGTGGGAGCTTCTGTTGTTGGGGCATCAGTTGCAGGAGCATCAGTTGGAGATTCAGTTGTTGGGGCATCAGTTGCAGGGGCATCAGTTGGAGATTCAGTTGTTGGAGCTTCAGTTGTTGGAGAATCAGTAGGTGATTCTGTTATTGGAACATCAGTAGGAGCCTCAGTAGGTGGGTTTGTTGGGGCATCTGTTGCAGGAGCATCAGTGGGAGCCTCAGTAGGTGGGTTTGTTGGGGCTTCTGTAGGTGGATTTGTTGGGGCATCTGTTGCAGGAGCATCAGTGGGAGCCTCAGTAGGTGGATTTGTTGGGGCTTCTGTAGGTGAATTTGTTGGGGCCTCGGTTGGAGCTTCAGTAGGAGCTTGAGTTGGTGGCTCGGTTGGTGGATTTGTTGGAGCCTTGGTTGGAGCTTCAGTAGGAGCTTGGGTAGGTGGATTGGTTGGGGCTTCAGTAGGTGGATTAGTTGGAGCTTCAGTAGGAGCTTGGGTAGGTGGGTTTGTTGGAGCTTCAGTGGGTGGGTTTGTTGGAGCTTCAGTAGGTGGATTTGTTGGAGCCTCGGTTGGAACAGTGGTAGGGATTATTGTTGGGGCTACAGTAGGGGCTTGAGTGGGAGCTGTTGTTGGGGCTTCGGTAGTAGATGTACCGTCAACGGTTTCAGTACTCCAAGCATCACAAGTACTCGATGCAGTAGCCAACTTTAAAGATCCAGTATCAGGATATGTATAAGTTTTTCCATTTGTTGTTTTAAAAACAAATTTATAATTAGAACAGGCTGTATATGATGATGGAACAAAAGAATAAACTCCTTTGTTGGCAGAACCCAAAATAAGAGACATGGTATTTGCAGTACCGTCAGCCAAAATAACTTGAGCAGAAGATAAAGTTTCACCGGCGCTATTGTAATAGTTTGCCAAAAAGTTTGGATTCTTTGAATCGGGATAAAAAGTATGGGAGGCTGAGTAAATTGGGGCTGAAAGAGAATCGCAATTGCCACTCTTGAAATCTTGGGTCCAATAACTCTTGTACTTTGAACCAGAGTTGTAATAGTAACCAACACCTAATAATTGGAAATCACTGGCCATCATATTGGAACGGTGACCATCGTTTGAGCCATCACTAACACATACAGATGACTCTTCACAAATTAATAAATTGTTTGCCAAAAGACCAGTGGAATAACCGGCGGCAATATTTTCACCCCATCCAGAGCCTTTACAGGATGAAGACCAAGTTTTAAATCTATCGGAGATGGAACCACCATCACAATCATCATGCTCAAAACATGCATTAACACCCATATCTTGGGAATGGAATTGAGCTTGTTGATTTAAAAGGTTATTATAGTACAAGGGGTTAACAGCTGGATATTTGACCAATACATTGTTTAAATTTGAAAAGCCAGATTTCATAAAATAACTAACATATCCTCTTGGATCCATACGAACACTATTAACCATTACATGATTTTCTCTTTCATGCCAATTTGGTAATCCTATATAAATATATTTTATGTTAATTTAAAATGATAAAATTAATTATTTTTTAAATTTAATTTGATACATACCACTACTACCTTCACCATAAGAATACACATTAGGTAAAAGTAAAGCGAAAACAAAACAAAGTGTAAAAAATTTAAAAAGTTTCATTGTGTAAATTATATAAAGAAAACATTTGAAGTGTAAAAATAAAAATAAAAAATAAATGAATTAGTTTGTTGGATTGTGATTTATTTATATAAAGGAATTGGATGTGCAAGGCCTCGCCCTTTTGAATTCAAAATTAAATAAAATTAATTTTAATTAAAATTTAACGGATAATTAATTTCAAAGTGTGTCTTAAATCTCGTGAACCGAAGTTTTTCCAAAAAAAGATTTTCAAAAACTAATCTTTTTTTTTTTTTTTTTT
>AJWJ01000376.1:0-23283 GCA_000277445.1 Polysphondylium violaceum
GCTCTTTGGTAATACCAATTCTCTCAAACCCTCTCTGATCTTTGGTGGTGTTGGTGTTGTTGAATAATAATCGTCTCTATCTATTACCTTAATTCGCGATCTATGAAGATCGTCGTCTGGTTCTAAACAAATTGATTGAATTGATGATGGTAATAATATTATTAATGCACTTGGTATTGGAAATTCTTGAACTTCCTCCTCTTTTAATGTTGTACTATGAGCACCATTATTTAGTTTTATTTTTTTAGCATCTATTTGATTATCATCATCGACCTCTTGCTCCTTTGTAGCCACTTCACTGGCATCCTCTTGTTTCTCTGTCGCTTTTTCATCTTCCTCATTGCTTTCTTCATCTTCATACAATAGAACAACAAACTTAAGCCTCAGATGAGTGATGGATGGGGGTAGATAACCTTTTCTGCACAACCAATCGTTTGAAAAGTCAATAGGGCCCTTTCCTACGAATGCTATTGAAAGTTCTAGGTGTGTCAATGTGATTGGAAGATGTTGATTCTGATAGATTGGTTGCCCATAGGTGTCGGGGAGAGATAGATACTTGAGGTGTGGTGGAAGAGGATCTAGTGCTGCTAAACTATGATTAAATGTATCTGGTTGCAAGATTAATGATGTGAGTGTTGATGGCAATGTGATTGCATCTAACCTGGGCAGTCTCTTAGTAAAAGTAATAGACTGTATATTTAATCTATTGTTGCTTGGGACGACTCGTTTATCCCGGCTATGCTTACTATATATATACATTAGTTGAATGGGTGATGTAAATGATGGTTTGATATAGATATCGTGGCAAGGACCTATTGTTGTCAATACCAGTTCTTTGATAGTGTTGGGGAGATCATGAGACAGATTGGAGTTCATGAGAGCTAGATGTTGGATTGTAGGTGGGACCATATCGATCTCTAAAGGCTCTTCTTGTTCAAATAGACTGAGATAAGTAATCTGTTCGGGTAACGGTGATATAGGGAATGGCAGTGAGGGAATAGCAAGCTTGGTCACCGAACTTGGTATCCAGTCGCCTCTATACACCACCTTGGGTCTTATATCTGAATCCGAGTGATGTATCCCAAGAAACGTGACAGACTGAGGTATATAGTCTCTATCAAACTCTACATATCTGGACTCATCATGGTCACGGTGGCTTCCTTTAGTCTTCTTTCTGTCCTTTGTCCCTTTCTTTTCTTCTGCATCACCTATTTTTATAGATAGAAATACGGTACCCTCTGGTATCTCTGATAAACTATCTTTCTTCACAACACCTGATCCATCAAAACAAATGTTCAAAACCATTTCTTCATCATCATCATAATTCCATCCATCATCTATAGATGGTATCTCCCTACATACAGATATATAAAATGTCAATTAACGACACACATATTAAGAGCGTCTCATGACACATACCATTGATCAAATAAGGCCATAGTAAAGATATCAAGCAATATCTATATGCTGTATAGCATATGTGTAAGATCTCGGTTTGAACCTGTGAGGTCTTTTTTAGGATTTCTTTTTTTTTTTTTTTTTTTTTTTTTTGTTCAGATTATTTTTTTGCATTGATCACAAAATTGTGTAATGACTAGATTTTAAACACAATATGAACTTCAAGATAGTAATTTAATGAGTTTAACTTTCAGTATAGTACTCTCTTAGTAATAGATATCTATTTTTAGATATAGAACATTACATGGATGTATAGTTCTTCTTAAAACCACCATCTCTTAAATTACATGTGGACTGGCCCATGAGTATACTCAATTGGAAATAAGAACGACAGCTAATGGTTAGTATTAATGATTTATCAATGGGCTATAGAAAAAATTTACTGTAATTAAGTACCCTCCCAAATTTTCAAAAAAATACAATAAAGCGAGTGAGGGTGGTTTATAGAAGAACCATATATCAATCACGCGAATTCTGACCATTATTTTATCTTATAATATATTAAATATTAATCATTTGAAATAACATTTTGTAGAATAATTAAATTAAATTAAAACTAAATTCAGTTTTTTAATTTTATTATAATTTAAATACATTTGTAGATTTCAATAGTTTTAATGGTAAATTCTTTTGTTGGAGTAAGTGTTGATCCGCCCTTACCTGTTGTGTCATGGTATGTATGTGGGAATGATTGATATGATCTTATACCAATTCCTATATCATACCCGCCGCCAAATAAAGGACCAGAACTTTTAATAGATCTAACATAATCTTTATTCCTAGGAGAATATTTCGTTGGTTTGATTCCATGTTTATTGACCAATGTAAATATAAAACATTTATCATCACCATACCATTTATTATCACCATCACAATTCCAACTTTGACTATTATAACCACCAAACACATCTCCCTCTGTTGTTTCAATCAATGTAATTGTAGCACCTTTATCATCACATGCTGAATGAAATAATGATCCTGAAAAATCATCTTTTGCCTTTGATGATAAATTAAATAAACAATTAGTATTGAAAACCACTAAACATCAATAAATTATGCATTGGGATATATACCTTGTATAGTAAATCAAAATCTATTGTTTTATTATCATCAATCCAATCATTGATAATTTTAAAAGATGAGTTTTCAATGATAATAGATTTTCTTAAAAACAGTAAATCTTGTTTACAAAATTCCATATCTTTACAAGTATTTGATACTTTGTCACTCATTTCCAAATGTTTAGATTCCAAATTATTGAGTTGTTGTTTTAGTAGTTGGTGTAGTGATTCATTTGCCTATGTCAAAGAGTCTATCTTTTCCAAACTATTGAGTTGTTGCTCCTTTATAGTGAATTGTTGTAGATTTAGTGATTGATTTACTTTTTCCAAAGAATTTATCTTGTCAGATAACATATTTATTTTAATGATATAGATCTCAACATTTTTCATATTTTCTTGATTAAGATTCTCTATTTTATTGTTGAGCGAATCATTTACTTTAACTAAAGACTCTATCTTTCCTAATAATAAATCTATTTTATTGTTGTAGTAGTCTATATTTGTTTTGTTTTCCTCTAAATGCTGTTTTATGATTTTATTCTCTTGTTTTAATAAATCATTTTCATTTTTACTTGTTTCCAATTGAAAATACAATGAGTTGTGATCTGTGTTTGAACATCCCACTTTCAATTGATTTCTGAATTCCCAATTCTCTTCTTGTAATCTGGCATTATCTTTTTCAAGATCTTCTCTTGTGTTACTGGTAATCATTTCTATAATAGGGTAGAATTTTCTCTCTCTTTTTATCTGTGTAAACTCACAATATACAAAAAACAACGATAATTACATTAAAAATAAAGTGTATAATAGTGAATTGAAGGTGAATAATTTTGAAAACCTAATTTTGCAAATATTTTTATCTATTTTTATAATATTGGTATAAATAGATTATCTATTGAGTTTATGATCCTCTTTTTTCTCAGTAATATGAAAAATATCGATTAGATTAAATATGGTACTTTCTTGTATTTTATAATGAAATGATAAATAAAGATTTAAGTTTGAACAATCAATGATATTACAATTTCAGTAATTTTAGTGGTATAGGATCATGCTCCACTATTCATAAAGCCTGCAACATATCCTCTAAAAATGGTAAGCAGTATGCAGGTAGGTAATAATCTTTGTAAATACAATAGAATTAAACTAATTTGCAGCTGTGATGGTGGGCCTATTAAAAAAAAAGTGATGTTGCTGTTTAATTAAAGCTTTACTCTATTGTATATTAATTTAAATAAACTAACTTTTCACATGTCTTTCTATGGAGTAGACAACCACTCTGTTAGGTCTGACCATTTACTAGAGGTGTCGAGATGTTTCTTTTATTTTATTTTGTGATTTTTTGCGTTTTTTTAGTAAAAAACTGAAATGGGATCATTTCTCTTGCACATAAGATAAAAACAAGAGATAATTCATAGTAGTAATCTATGTCCTGCTGTGTCAATGTATGTTTGAGGGAGTTATTCATTTATTATGACGAACTGTAAAATCAAACAGGCCCATGATCCTGGAACCTCCAATAGTTGTAGTGGGGAACATATTTAATTGGTTTGATTTTATCTATATTTACCAATGTGAAAACATGTATCATAATCCAATTACTCAACCTCCAATGCCAGTTTCGATGACATCTCAATGCTCTCTTCAGAGTCAACCAATCACAGAGTTTAGTAGTCAGTATGGTATTAAAAATAATAGTAATAGTAATCCTTGGAATGTTTGAATATCACCTCCTTTTGGAAATGGGTGATCTTCATTTTTCAATTTATTTTTTTACAATAAATATTTTATTTGTATTTATCTTTATTATATTGTAATTGATCAAATTTTATTCTCTTTATTATCTATTGTGTGGGAGAAATACTTTTGATAAATACAAATAAAATATTTATTTATATAAAACATTAAAATTATATGGTAAATATTAAATAACTTATGAGCCACACACCATTTTTAGTTTATCTTAAAAAATTCGGTTTTGAAAATTATTCACAATTTTTAAATTCTTTCAAAATTAGGTTTTTAAAATTTTTCACACCCAAACCTAAGTCCCATTTGCACTATTAAAAATTAAAATTAGATTTTGAAAATTATTCACCCACACCATCACACCACTATTTATTGTTGTATATGGGTATTAATAATAATTAGTATTAGAAATGATTGCAAGTAATAATACAAGAGAAGATCTTGAAAGAGACATTACAAGATTTCAACAAGAGAATTGGGAATACAAAAGAGTTGGTTGTTCAAATACAGATCACATCTCATTGTTTAATAAATTGGAAAAAAGTAATAACGAAAATGATACATTAAAACAAGAGAGAAACACTCTATATCAAAATGTAAACTTGATAAATGAAAATGTAGAGAAGGTATTACTAGAAAACATATCATATAACAAGAAAATAGATTTATTGGTAAAAGTAAATGAAAATGTAGAGAAGCTATTATTAGAAAACTTATCAAATAACAATAAGATAGATTTATTGGTAAAAGTAATTGATTCCCTCAACACTAAAGTAGAGAATCTCAACTCAATAATAGAAAATCTTAATAAACAAAATAAGAAAAACAATGACAATTATAACAATAAAATAGGTTTTTTGTCCGAAAAGATAAAGTCGATAGAAAAAGTAAATGATTCGCTCTCCACAAATACAGAGAAACTATATCAAGAAAATAAGAAAAACATAGACCACTTTAACACTAAAATAGATATGTTGTCTGTCAACATAAAGTCATTGGAAGCAGTAAATCAATCACTGAATCAACAACAAAGCACCCTAGAAGAACAACAAAACAATAGTTTGGTAGAGATAATGTCTTTTACAAAGTCAAATGAATCTCTACACCAACAACTTAATAGTTGGGAATCAAAACTCAATGAACAAAATTTGGGAATAAATGAAAGAATATCTAAGAGTTGTAAAGTTATGGAATTATGTATACAAGATTTATCGTTTTTAAAAACTTCTTCATTTTTTAAAATTCTCGATGATTGGATTGATGAAAACAAAAAAACTTATTTTGAGTTTCTATACAAGGTAAATATACAAATCCATATTTTTTTCGATCAATATTAATTGTTTATTTATAAAAGGCATCAGAGGAAGATTTTTCAACTTCAGCATTTCATTCATCATGTGATGGTAAAGGTGCTACAATTACATTGATTGAAACAACTACTGGTGATGTGTTTGGTGGTTATAATAGTCAATCTTGGAATAGTAATGATATATATTATGGTGATAACAAATGTTTTATATTTACATTGGTCAATAAACATGGAATCAAACCTACTAAATATTTTCCTGGGACCGATGATAAATGTATTGTAGGATCCAGGATGAATTCTGGACCTTTATTTGGTAAAGGCCTTGATATAGGAGTTGTTGGTTCAAAAGAAGGTTCATATCAGTCATTTCCAACAACATATATAGACACAACAGGTATGGGCAAATTAACACTTACTCCATCATTATTTTTCATCATTAAAACTATTGAAATCTACAAATGTGTTTAAATTTTAATAAATATCAATTCTTTGTTGTTAAAATTTGATTTGTGTGTTCCCAATAAAGAATAGTTGTCTAAAAACATCTGTTGAAAGGAAGGAGGTTATGAATCCTTTTAAAACTCGAGCCAAATTCAATAAACCCGAACATAAGGCGCCACTGTAATTACCTAAAAACAATAGACAGGAACAAATCCTCATAGCTCTATACAAAGTTCTCAGCAAAAACAACATTGTCACCACATGACCTCTTAAAAAAAGATGGATGAGTTGGGATTCTACTGAAAAGTTTTCTAGCTCTAGTTCCAGCGCCTCTCAATACGTAAGTAGTCATTTAAAATCAATGTTGTGATATTGGGTGGTGTCAATTCAACTGGAAATATAAGAGAGTCGGTGGCATTTTGGATAATGTTGTTGTTGAATTGTAAATGATGGATTGTAGATGTTGGGACGATATCCAATACACCGTTATAGCAGGGTATTATCAGTTTCTTTAGATTGGGGGGAAATTGAGATGATGATTTGATTTGTGGTTTGGATAGCATACTCAGTGATATTTCAGTGAGAGTGGATGGAAACACGTCGTTGAGATCTTGATTAAAAGCCTTGCCCAACACCAGTTTAACCAAAGAAGTTGGTAATAAAGATCTCTTGAGCTTTTGATTAAATTTATTACCAAAGTCCAAGTGCTCAATACTGTTTAGAAATATGCCTTTTACAATTACTTGATTAAACATATCACCAAATGCAATGGATCTAATGTTGTTGATTAACCTGTTTGGCATAATAAATGTATCGAAAAGAAGATGATTCCGTGATGACAGTAAATGGATTCGAGTGGTCGAGAAGAATGGCGATGGTTTCTTGATCGAGACATTATTACATGTTTGTAGTGGTGGTATTGTATCAATAAAGGTGATCTCGTCATACGAACATGTCATGAGGTATTGAATCGTAGGTGGTATTTTAATTAAATAATGAATGGCAAACTTGAGGTGTTTGATTTGTGGCGGAATTACATTACAATCATCATCATCGTCATATCCTTGATAAATAAACTCCAAATGATGACAAGATTGGGGCAAACTCTTGATTTGACTCCCAAGATTATCAATTACAAGATGAGTGAGGCCATTTGGTAAATCGTTCTCTTGGATGTCAATTTGCAATGAGTTAAAATACAAGTACTTGAGAGAAGGAGGGAAATAAATTGCTTTCAGGGGTTCTTGAAGTTCTCCATCCCCATCCTACGTAAATATTATAGTCATATGACTAAAATATCAAGCACTCCAGTTGAAAAATACTTAGCGTTTTAAAGGGCCATTAGATCTTTTCAAAAGATTATTAAAATTGTCTTTTATTTATTTGATACCGTCTTGATCAACATCTCAAATTTTTATCATTTTTTCAATTTTTTTCAATTTTTATCATTTTTTTGCGAATTCCCTCATTATGTTATTAATTAATTTATTTATTTATTTATTTATTTATTTATTTATTTATTTATTTATTTATTGTTTTGACATTGTTATTCACCATCAAGTCAGGATTAACAGTTTGTAATATTGTATCAAGTGGTTGATTAAATGATATTGGCAAGACAACAGATTCCACTGTACAAGGTATTTTAGTATATGGTGTAATGGAATCACAGAGTGTTATACAAGTAATGCTTGCTGGAATTAAATCATAACTTTGAATACGGATATCATCATTTAAAACCAATGTTGTAATATGAGGTGGTACTAATTCAATTGGAAATATAATTATATCTTGTTTATCTTTAACAATGTTTCGATTGAATTCCAAATGATTGATTGTTGTTGGTATGATATCCAATACACCATCATAATAAGGTAATGCCAATTTCTTGAGATTGGGTGGGAATTGAAATGATGATGTAAATGATGGTTTTGATTCGGTGTTTAACATCAATTCAGTCAATGACGATGGAAGATTATCATTGAGATCTTGATCGAAATTACGACCCAATACTAATGTTAACAATGATGTTGGCAATATTGATTTGTTTAGTTTATGATTAAATACACCACCAAACACTAATTTCTCTACACTATTTGGTATGGCACCTTTTAGCAACACTTGATTGAATGAATGACCAAATGTAATGGATTTAATGTTGTTTCCAAGTGTGTGTGGTAGAATGAAATAATTGAAATGATAATCTGAATATAAATGTATTGATGTTGTTGAGTTTGAGATGAAGGTGAATGAGCTGACTTGTGATGATTTCTCCAATGGACTATCAGTGGGGTCTTTGAGAAAAATTTCTCTATTCGGAGTTATAAATGATTTAATTGTTGTTGGTAGGAATGTTAGAACATGGTATCTGGATTGAAATTTCACATGTTTGACTTGTGGCGGTATTGGATAATCTTCGTGCGTCTTAGTGAATTCCAAATGGTGAACCGATTGAGGTATACTTTTGATATCATAGGTAAATTCACCGATCGAAAGATGAGTGAGGCCATTTGGTAAATATTGTTCTTGAATGTCAAGAACTCCTCCATGGAAACTCAGGTACTTGAGTGTTGGGGGAAATGAAATGGAATAAAGTGATTGACAGAAATCTCCATTGAATATCATTTGAGTGATCGTTGGTGGCAATGGTAGAATTGCCGAATTGAATGTTTCATCCAAGACCAAGGTATGAACAGATGGTGGAATATTAATACCATCGCCATCATTATCGATATATTGATCATCGAGCCAAAATAAGTGAGTTGTATTAGATGGAATTGTGATTCTATTCTTTGATTTCGAGTACATATAAAACACACCATTGACCAATCGACTTGATATGAATGATGGAATGTCATACTCTCCTTTATCTTTTTTATACAATAATTTCTTGAATTTGATTCTTAGCACAGTGGATGGAATATCAGTTTCGTTGATACTGTTGAAGGCTGTATTTGCAAGAGAAAGGTGTGTGACTGAAGGTGGAATGCAATGTGCTAGATTGTGCATGAGCTTTTTCAAAGTCAGAAACCTCACACTGGGAGGTATTTTACCAATATACTTTTCATCATTGGTGTGTATGGTGAGATTTGTTACCGATGGAGGTATTTCAACTTCATGATCAGACAAACGAATATATCCAAGATTGAGATAGGTGATCCATTCCGGTATTCCTTTGGTAAAGCTACATGTAAGCTTCTTGATTGATTTGGAGATAAAGCTTGATAGATTGGTAATGGTTGTATTATAAATACAAATTTCGTCAGCTTTATCAAACTTTAACAAAGCGGGACCCAATTGGGTATTATCATCTACTAATATATTATACTGTTTAAATTTATCGATATTCTCTAAAGTACCTGTTTCGCTATCAAATCTTAATGGTGATTTGGTTAGATCATACAATGCTTCGAGTACCAATGGTTTCAAGTAAATATTTCGCCATATCTTGAAAAATGTGTTAAGCATAGGCTGTTGAATAGGTATACGTTTGTTGATTATCTTCTCATCTCTATTTTAATGTTAATATAGTTAAAATATATTGGTAGCCTATATATGGTATTTGATACATACCTTTGATGATTATCTTGTGTCTGTGAATGATTTTTTAAATAATAGTCAAGGTCAAGATGGAGTGTTTCAAAAGGAGGTGAAGATATCGGACGAGTATCTGTACATCTAAAAGATGGATGGAGACACTTGAGCTCTTGAACCGATGCTGGTACAAGTGCTTCGAAATCGAAAATTTCCGATGACAAGTATTGAACATTGGGTAATGTGGGGAGTACTTTTTTCAAATATCTTGCATCATATGGAAGGCTACTTGGCTTACATGAATACTCTAAACTCTTGACTAAATGTTTGTTGAATTTCTTTTGATACCCATCCTTTGAAGGGGATTTCAGTTTTAGTGCCTCAACATTTGGCGGATAGTATGTGATTGCATCTACTAATGTATTTAACTCTTTAATTGATTCAAACGATGATAAGTCCAATTTAATCTTCTCACTATTACATTTGAAAGATGTCAATGACAATGGTAAATTATTACTATTTAATGGGTTGTTGTAGTCTGGGTTATTTATTGATAATGATTGGAGTGTTGATGGTAGTGTATTATTGAGAATATAATTATTAAATCTCTTTGATAATACCAACTCTTTTAAACCTTGTCTAATCTTTGGTGGTGTTGGTGTTATTGAATAATAATCATCTTTATCTAATACTGTTACATGTGATCTATAACTCTTGTAATCGAAAGAAAAACATACTGATTGAATAGATGAAGGTATTAATATCTTTAACGAGCTTGGTAAGGGATCATATTCATCTTGTTTTGTTACTAGTTGGTCCTGATCTCCATCATTTTGATCTGATTTGTTTTTTAATGGATGAGTGATATTACTATCTATTTCTGTTTTATCATCTTGATCATTATTGAATTCTTTATCTGCATTTCTTTCTGAATTAATTTCTTCCTCTTCTTTTTTCTCTATTTCAAGGTCGTCATCGACATCACCATCATTATCAACTATTTCATAAAAGATTCTAATTTTTAGATGAGTGATTGATGGAGGTAGATACCCTTTTCTACACAACCAATTGTTTGTAAAATGATTATTTTTATAGATTAGGATAGAAAGTTCTAAATGAGTTAGGCTGATTGGTAAGTTTTGTTGTTGATATATTGGTTGATCGTAGGTTTCTGGTAGAGATAGATATTTAAGTTGTGGTGGAAGTGGATGTAGAGATTCTAAACTATTATTGAAATATCGATGCTTTTCTATGACTAATGATGTGATTGTCGGCAGTGGTGTGAAATCAATATTTGGTGTTGAACTAGTGATTGACTGTGTTTTTGGATCACACAAAGTTTTATTAAGTTCATTAGCATTTCTAAAACGATCATACCTACGGGGTTGTCTGATATGAATGGGTGAGGTGAATGTTGGTTTGATCTGAAGCCCATAAGAGTTCACCACCAGTTCCTTTACTGTGTTGGGAATAGAGTGTATTTCATCATTTGAACAAATATCTTCTTCAATAAACCACAGATACTCTATAGTTGGTGGCACCATATCTAACTCTATTGCCTCTTTTTGTGTTTTTAGTTTTAGAAACCTGATATTCTTTAGTGCCAGTGCTGCAGGAAAAGGTAGTGAAGGCACTGTTAACATTGTCACTGAATCTGGCAACCAACCATCACTACCATGACACTCTTCATTATGAAAAGGAGCATATAATTTAATCTTGGCCCTGGTGACTGAACTAGGTATATAACCTTTATCAAAATCGAGGTACTTGACTATAGAATTGCGCCATTTTTCATCATTTTTTATCACTATTTTAATACTTGTGGTACCCTCTGGTATCTCGTCCATATTCTTTTTGTCCACTCTACCTGATTCTTTCAAGAATATATTCAAAATAAAATGTTTTGTATTGTCATCATTCTCTTTTTTCTTCCAATCTTGATTAAAAGATGGTGTGATCCTTTTGTGGCACAACAACAAATAATTAACAAAGTGTACACATATATTATAACAATAAAACATACCATTGATCATATATAATCATCTTCGAAGAAATATGTGAATCAACCAATAATAATTTGAAAAAAATAAAAAACGATGAAAAAAATGAAAACGATGAAAAAAATTGAAAACTATTTTATGTGGAGTTCAGTTTTTTAAAAATTTTTTTATGGTGGATATATTTCAAATCACACACATAATTTTCATACATTGAATGGGATAAATGGTTATATATAATCATGGTATGTATTGCTAAAATAAGTGGGAACAATAAGATAACACCATCTTTTAATCAAGATTGGAAGTCATGGAGGATGATGATGACGATACAAAGGAATTTATTTTATAGATACTCTTGGATGACTTAGGTAGAGTGGACAAAAATAAATTGTATGAGATACCAGGGGTACAACAAGTATTAGAATAGGATAGAAATTAAATTGAGATGGGGCCTAAAGACAGATACCTCAATTTTGATAAAGGTTTTGTACCAAGTTCAATCACCGGGGTCAGTCTTGCCTATAGTTATGAACTGTGAATGATTTGCATGTTGTTGTAGATATCTTTGACTTGGACATCTTTCATTAGTATCTATATTCAAATTTTAGACTTGTGGTGGAATTTGGTCAGCATCGTGGCCATTAAAAGAATTTTGCAAATGATGGCCAAACACCCAAATGTATGTTCATATGCAATCCCAGCATGTTCAAACAATTACAAATCATGAATAGCAAAAGAAGAAGTAAAATGAGAAAAGCGTTGTCAAGAACAAGATAAAAAGTGTGGATTCCAACTTGCTTTCAAGACTATCAAAATTAAAAAACTAATAAAAAACAATAGCCAATATATTTATTTAAGATAATAATATCATTAAATACTAGACAAAGCATACATAATATCTGTTTGTTGTTTATCATATATCTTAAATAAAAAAATTGCCTATTAAATTATTAAAAAAAAAGCAATTTTTTTTATTAGTTATTTAATTTTGGTCATAACAAAGAAATAATAAATTGTATAAAATTAAAAATCTCAAACAAGACCTTTAATATTCCACCAAGATTAGCTATTTCAGAGATTGTTCAACTTGTTTATGAAAAATATTTTAACAAATTTATTGAAATATTACATCAAGAAACAAATAGATATTTGGTAGAGAGAAGAGTACAAACGAGCAAAAAAATGTAACAACCCACCTTGGTTTACCAAATATGAAAGTTTTTCGCTCCAAGATATAAAAGATTATATTAAAATCTTCTTTTTTTCAGGTATTCTAAGAGTAGCCAATTACAAAGAATTTTGGGAGAAGCAACTCACCATTTGAAGTTATGAAATTGAATATTTGGTACAAAAAACTCAAAAAATTTGAAAAATGATAAAAATTGAATAAAATTGAAAAAATGATCTAGAAGGTATCCACTAGACTCTTGTCCTAGAACATCAAGTTATTGGTCACCATCATCTCTATTATCATCATCATCAATAGTTTGTAATATTGTATCGAGTGGTTGATTAAATGATATTGGCAAGACAACAGATTCCACTGTACAAGGTATTTTAGTGTCTGGTGTAATGGATTCACAGAGTTTTATACTAGTAATACTTGCTGGAATTAAATCATAACTGTGAATACGCATTGAATCATTTAAAACCAATGTTGTAACATGAGACGGTACTAATTCAATTGGAAACATTACATATTTTTGTTGAGCAATGCTTCTATTGAATTCCAAATGATTGATTGTTGTTGGTATAATATCCAATACACCATCATAACAAGGTAATGATAATTTCTTTAAATTGGGCGGAAATTGTGAAGATGATGTGATTGATGGTTTTGATTCGGTGTTTAACACCAATTCAGTCAATGACGATGGAAGATTATCATTGAGATCTTGATCGAAATTACGACCCAATACCAATGTTAACAATGATGTTGGTAATATTGATTTGTTTAGTTTATGATTAAATTTATCACCAAACACTAGCTTCTCTACACTATTAGGTATGGAACCTTTTATCAACACTTGATTGAATGAATAGCTAAATGTAATGGATTTAATGTTGTTTCCAAGTGTGTGTGGTAGAATGAAATAATTGAAATCATATGAATATAAATGTATTGATGTTGAGTCTGAGATGAATGAGCTTACTACTGATGATTTCTCGGATGGACTATCAGTGGGCTCATTGAGAATAACGATACTATTAGGCGATATAAATGATTTAATTGTTGTTGGGAGGAATATTTTGGAACTCGATTGAAATTTCAGATGTTTGACTTGTGGCGGTATTGGATAATCGTTTTGTCTCGAATTGAGTTCCAAATGGTGAACCGATTGAGGTAAACTTTTGATATCATAGGTATATTCACCAATCGATAGATGACTGAGGCCATTTGGTAAATATTGTTCTTGAATGTCACGAACTTTTCCATTGAAACTCAGGTACTTGAGTTTTGGGGGAAATGAAATGGAAGCAAGTGATTGATTGAAATGTCTATTGAATATCATTTGAGTGATTGTTGGTGGCAAAGATAGTATTGCCGAATTGAATGTTTCATCCAAGACCAAGGTATGAACAGAGGTGGAATATTAATACCATCGCCATCATTATCGATATATTGATTATCGAGCCAAAACAAGTGAGTTGTATTTGATGGAATTGTGATTCTATTCCTTGATTTCGAATAGATATAAAATACACCATTGACCAATTGACTTGATATGAATGATGGAATGTCATATTCTCCTTTATCTTCACGATAGAATAATTTCTTGAATTCAATTCTTTGCACGGTGGATGGAATATCAGTTTTATTAATACTGTTGAAGGCTGTATTTGCAAGAGAAAGGTGTGTGACTGAAGGTGGAATGCAATATGCTTGATTGTCCATGAGATTATTCAAAGTCAGATACCTCACAGATGGAGGTATTTTACCAATATACCTTTCATCATTGTTGTTTATGGTGAGATTTGTTACCGATGGAGGTATTTCACCAACCTCATGATCGGACCAACCAATGTCTCCAAGATTAAGATGGGTGATCCAATCTGGTATTCCTTTAGTAAATCTACATCTTAGCTTCCTGATTGATTTGGAGATAAAGCTTGAGAGATTGGTATTGGTTGTGTCTTTTTCTTTTGTATTAATATGAATTTGATCAGCTTTATCAAACTTTAACAAAGCGGGGCCCAATTGGATACCATCTTTTCGTTCTACAAAGATATTATACTGTTTGAATCTTTCGATATGCTCTAAAGTACCTGTTTCGCTATCAAATCTTAATGGTGATTTGGTTAGATCATACAATGCTTCGAGTACCAATGGTTTCAAGTAAATATTTCGCCATATCTTGAAAAATGTGTTATGCATAGGTAGTTGATGAGGTTCATAATGTTTGATTATCTTTTCACCTCTAATTTAATGTTAATATAAAAAATATATAGGTAGCCTATCTATGGTATTTGATACATACCTCTGATTCTCTTGTGTCTGTGAATGTTTTTCTAAATAATAGTCAAGGTCAAGATGGAGTGTTTCAAAAGGTGGTGAAGATATCGGACGAGCATCTGTACATATAAAAGATTTATGGAGACACTTGAGCTCTTGAACCGATGCTGGTACTTCGAAATCCAAAAATTCAGATGACAAGTATTGAACATTGGGTAATGTGGGAAGTAGTTCTTTCAAATAACTTAATCCATATTTACGAAGCTCTGACCAATTATGCCAGCTCCAAGGGTTCTTACATGAATACACTAAACTCTTGATTAAATGTTTGTTGAATTTCAATTGAAATCCATCCTTTGTTGGGGATTTCAGTTTTAGTGCCTCCTCATTTGGCGGATAGTATGTGATTGCATCTGCTCTTATATTTAACTCTTTAATTGATTCAAACTCTGATAAGTCCAATTTATTCATATCACTCTTACATTTGAATGATTTCAATGACAATGGTAAATTATTACTATTTAATGGGTTGTTGTAGTCTGGGTTATTTATTGATAATGATTGGAGTGTTGATGGTAGTGTACTATTGTGTATATGATTATTAAAACTCTTTCGTAATACCAACTCTTAAACCTTGTCTAATCTTTGGTGGTGTTGGTGTCATTGAATAATAATCATCTTTATCTAAGATTCTTACAAGTGATCGATACTCGGTGTCATCGATATTAAAACATATTGATTGAATAGATGATGGTATTAATATATTATATCCTTCCTCTTCTTCATTATATTCATCTTGTTTTGTTACGAGCAGGTCCTGATCTCCATGATTTTGATCTATTTTTCTTTTCTTTAATGGATGAGTGCTATTACTATCTATTTCTATTTCATCTTGATCATTATTTAATTCTTTATCTGCATTTCTTTCTGTATCCATTTTCTCTTCTTTTTTCTCTATTTCAAGGTCATATTTATCATCATCATCATCATTATTATTATCATTATCAACTATTTTAAAATAAATGTTAATTTTAAGATGAGTGATTGATGGAGGTAGATACCCTTTTCTAAACAGCCAATTGTTTGTTAGATAATTTTGATATATTACGATAGAAAGTTCTAAATGAGTAAGGCTGATTGGTATGTGTAGGTGTGATTGACTGTACATTCAGATCACACAAAGTATTCTGAAGCTCATCATCAGCCTTTCTATCACGATTATCCCTACTGGGATACCTGATATGAATGGGTGAGGTGAATGTTGGTTTGATCCGAAACCCATCAAGAACATAAGAGTCCACCACCAGTTCCTTTACTGTGTTGGGAATAGAGTGGACTATAAATTCACCATTTCTCTGAGATGAACCCCCTATCCACAGATACTCTATAGTTGGTGGCACCATATCTATCTCTATTGCTTCTCCTTGTTGTTCTACCTTTAGAAACCTGATTTTCTTTAGTGCCGGTGCTGCAAGAAAAGGCAGTGAGGGCACTGTTAACATTGTCACTGAATCTGGTAACCCATCACTTCCATGACAATGCTCCTTTCGCACTCGAAAAGGATCATAATTATATTCAATCTTGACCCCGCTGACTGAACTAGGTATATAACCTTTATCAAAATCGAGGTATGAGAATCTATAGTCGCAATATCTTTCCTCACTTTCTATCACTATTCTAATATTTGTGGTACCCTCTGGTATCTCTTCCAATTTCCTTTTATCCACTCTACCTGACTTATTCAACAATATATTCAAAATAAAATATTTTTTATCGTCATCAATTATGTTCCAATCTTGATTGAAAGTTGGTGTGATCCTTTTGGTGGCACAACAAACAATAGTTAACATAGTGTACATATATATTAATTATAACAAGAACACATACCATTGATCATATATAACCATATTGAAAGAAATAAAGATATGTGTGATATGTGGTCAACATTACACATACTAACTAGGCTTTTCATTAATTTTCCCTTTTTTGTATTTTTTTCATGATTTTCTATTTTTTTCATTTTTTAAAAATTCTTCAGATTGATAAATTAATCCTTACACATGAGTGTTATATAGACGGGCAGAGGTAGGTCCTTGGTGGGTCAGAAAAATGAGATATAGGTAGGTCAAAATGAGTTTATAAAATAGTGAGTTGGTCCAAAATTTAATGTAGGTTTGAATTCGGTGGAAAATAAATGATTATGGTACATGGGAAAAAGTGATGTTGCTGATTAATTAAAGCTTTACTCTATTGTATAATAATTTAACTAAACTAACTTTTCCCATGCTTTCTATGGAGTAGACAACCACTCTGTTAGGTCTGACCATTTACTAGAGGTGTCGAGAAGTTTCTTTTATTTTATTTTGTAATTTTTTGCATTTTTTTTGGGACTTTTTATTAATTTCATTTAAAATCTCCAACCTTTTTTGATTGTATAGTCTCTCTGAACTTTCCAATTCTTGATCTTTTAATTTGTTGATTTGTTTTATAATAAGTTTAATTTCCCTATCTCTATCCACATTTGCAATTCCAGCACCGTGAAAAGAATTGAATTCAAGAAATTATTGTTTCAAAAAGATAAAGGAGAATATGACATCCCATCATTCATATCATGTCGATTGGTCAATGGTGTATTTTATATCTACTCGAAATCGAATAATAGAATCACAATTCCATCAAATACAACTCACTTGTTTTGGCTCGATACATTGATTATTGAGGTGATAGTATTAAATTAAAACTAAATTCGGTTTTTTATATATATTATAATTTAAATACATTTGTAGATTTCAATAGTTTTAATGGTAAATTCTCTAGTTGGATTAAGTGTTGTTTTGCCTTTACCTGTTGTGTCAATGTAAGTATGTGGGAAGGATTGATACGATTCTTTTTGACCAACTCCTATATCATACCCACCACCAAACGCAATAACATGGTATGTTCCAGCAACATAACTTTTATCTGTGGTCCCTGGAAGATATTTAGTCGGTTTGATTCCATGTTTATTGACCAATGTAAAGATAAAACATTTATTATCACCAAGCCATATAATCTTGTCATACCATGAACCATCACTATGCCAAGATTGACTATTATAACCACCAAATACACAACCATCTGTTGTTTCAATCAATGTAATTGTAGCACCTTTATCATCACATTCTGAATGAAATGATGATGTTGTCAAATCCTTCCATGATGCCTGATAAACAATAAATAGTTGTTAGTATCAAAAAACTAATTAACATATATTGGTATATTTACCCTGTATAATAATGAAAAATCCATTGTTTTGCTTTCATCAATCCAATCATTTAATATTTTAAAAGATGAATTTTCAATGATTTTTGATTTTTTAAAAAACATCAGATCTTGCTTAAAAAATTCCATATCTTTACAAGTCTTTGATACTTTGTCACTCATTTCCAATTGTTTAAATTCCAAACTCTGGTGTTGTTGTTTTAGTTGTTGTTGGAGTAATTCATTAGCCTTTGTCAAAGAGTCTATCTTTTTCAAACTATTGTCCTGTTGTTCTTTTAGAGTGCATTGTTGTTGATTTAATGATTCATTTAGTTTAACCAAGGACTCTATCTTGACCTTCAACAGATCTATTTGATTGTTACAATTGTCAACATTTTTCTTATTTTCCTCCAATAGTTTGTGAAAACTTTCATTTATCAAATTTACGTTTTGATTGATAGTATATATCTCTTGTTTTAATCTCTGATTTTCATTATTACTTGTTTCCAATTGAAGATACAATGAAATGTGATCTGTATTTGAGCAACCAACTTTCTTGTATTCCCAATTCTCCTTTTGCAATCTTGCATTATCTTTTTCAAGATCTTCTCTAGTGTTACTGGTAATCATTTATATAATAGTATTATATTATTACTATTTTTTATTATTTAAAATTTCTATTTCTTAATACATATAGAAAATAATAAAAATCATAGGATAAAAAATAAAAAATTTGTAAATTTTAAAAACCTAAATTTATGCAAAAAAAAATTGGGTTTTTCTTTGGGCTGAGAAACTGATAGAAAACTCATTGAAAATAATTTGACTAATACCATCAAAGTTTCAGATATTAAACCCTGACCAGAGTCTAGATTGTCCTTTTAGTATCTTCGTTAGTTACTAATTCTTTCACACCACAAATCATAAAAGCTATACTCATTTAGGTCCACCGACCTGGCAAGAGATGATATTGAAAAAGAAACAAAAGGATAATAACATTATTAATAATAAATATAGATAGACAGTTTATAGTAACACCTAAAAGGATCTCTCTTTTATCGGGGTGTCCTTTTATGAGCATCTCTGATGTATATGATTGTACCCTACTTGCATGATTATTTTCCCCATCTATTTCATTTTTTTGAGATTCCTCCACTCCAATTAATGTAATACAAAATCTTAAAAGAGTCCAGTATAGTTGTCTAAAGATGGGGTGGATGAACACAGGAGGTTGATCTTGTATTGTTGTAAATCAATCTTTATATCGTTTGTATAACAATAAAGAATTAATATTTATTAAAATGAAAACACATTTGTGGATCTCAATAGTTTTAATGGTAAAAGATGATGTTGGAGTAAGGGTTGATTTGCCCTTACCTGTTGTATCAATGTATGTACGCGGGAATGATTGATATGAACCACATGGACCAATGACAATATCCCAATCAATCGAACCACTTTCCTTATCATACCCGCTTCCAAACATAGGCCCACCAAATGGAAACCCTGCAACATATGTTTGATGAATTAAGTTTGGTAAATATTTAGTTGGTTTGATTCCATGTTTATTGACCAATGTAAATAAAAAACATTTGTCATCACCATACTGTATACTATCACTATTCCAAGATTGACTATTATAACCACCAAAAACATCACCATCTGTTGTTTCAATCAATGTAATTGTTGGGCCTTTACAGTCACATGCTAAATGAAATGATGGTATTGAAAAATCATCGCCTGATGCCTTTATTAATTAAATAATGAGTTAATATTAAAAACAAAAAACATCTATAAATTATGTATCCATATATTTACCTTGTAGAGTAATTCAAAATCCATTGTTTTGCCATCATCAATCCAATCATTGATAATTTTAAAAGATGAATATTCAATGATGCTTGATTTTAAAAACAGTAAATCTAACTCTTTAGATACTTTATCATTTATTCCCAAATGTTCTTCATTAAGTTTAGATTCCAAACTAGCGAGTTGTTGTTTTAGTAGTTGGTGTAGTGATTGATTTTCTTTCTCTAAAGAATTTATCTTGTCTGACAACATTTCTATTTTTTTGTTAGAGTTCTCAACATTTTTCATATTTTGTTGATTAAGATTCTCTATTTTAATGTTGGCAGAATCATTTACTCTAACCAAAGACTCTATTTTGTTCAATAGTAAATCCATTTTATTGTTATAGTTGTCTACATTTGTTTTGTTATCCAACATTAATTTCTCAACATTATGATTTATTTTGTGTATCTCTTGTTGTAATCTCTGATTTTCATTATTACTTGTTTCCAATTGAACATACAATGAATTGTGATCTGTGTTTGAACAACCAACTTTCTTGTATTCCCAATTCTCTTTTTGTAATCTAGCATTATCTCTTTCAAGATCTTCTCTTGTATTACTAGTAATCATTTATGTAATAGCTATTCTATATTAATTTCCTACATATATATGTTTATTAGTTGTATTTCTACGTGTGCAGTGTTATGGTGTGTGAATAATTTTCAAAACCTAATTTTTGATGATAATCTAAGAGCATTTTGCAGAGATGTTGTGAGTTTTTTCTTTTTTTTTATTTTTTTTTTTTCATTTTTTGTAAACTAGGGCAACTTGTGCACGAGAAATGATCTCATATAGGCTGTGTTGTTAAACAGTATCATGGTGGTAATGAACCCTATTCGAACCAAATTCTACAAACTCAACAATAGTTGCAACAGCATCTCAGGAACATAAACCAGCATATCCTAAAAGCTCACCCCCAAATATTCACCAAAAACAACAAGTCTCCAAACCTGACAACGACACAAAGAGACAAGAGTTTGTATTCCACATTCCTAACAAGAAAGGATAATAACTAACATAAGCATCATATTAGAGTTTGAAAAATCTGTGAAAAGAATAGATATTAGGTTTTGGTAACCATGTATCACTTGACGTCTACAAAAAGCTATTTATCTTTTATAGGAGTTTCACGAAGAAAAATCTATAAAATATAATGAAATATGAACAGAAATCTTGCACCTTGTTTGTAATATATATATAGAACACCAAAAATCTAAACACCAAAGTCATAATTAATTATAGTGGTAATCAATGCAATGATCAATGCGATAGCCCAGATGGTAGAAATGTTTCTAAATATAGTCCGTGTTTACCAAACAGTATCATATAGCTAATGAACCCTCTTCATTTTGCTCGAACCTAATTCAACAATTAACATGGAATCAAACCAACTAAATATTCTCCATGGACCAAAAGCACAGCGTATGTTATATCTGAAAAAAATACTGGCCCTATATTTGGTGGGTGTTTTCTTTTTACCAAATCTCGAAACTTGTGTTTTTAACACCTTGAGATATCACCGAGCCTTGTATCTTGTTCGATATATATAAATGATATAAAGAAGTAATTTTGATAATAAATATATTTATTAAAATTTAAATACATTTGTAGATTTCAATAGTTTGAATTACAAATTCTTTTGTTGGAGTAAGTGTTGATAGCCCCTTACCTGTTGTGTCTGCATATGATGATGGGAATGATTGATAGGATGAACGTTTTTGAAAAACTTTAATATCACCAAACACAGGCCCATTATTCTTAAAACCTGCAACATAATATATGGGATTTGGTTGTGGAAGATATTTGGTTGGTTTAATTCCATGTTTATTGACCAATGTAAATATAAAACATTTATCATCACCATAACATTCATCTTTACTACTCCAAGATTGACTATTGAAACCACCAAACATATCACCATCTATTGTTTCAATCACTGTAATTGTAGAACCTTTACCATTACATGTTAAATGAAATGATTTTGCTGAAAACTCATTCTCTGATGCCTTTGATAACAAGAAACAGTTAATATTTATATAACTTAAGAACTAATCTATTATTTGTTATTCTTTGATCTTACCCTATATAGTAATTCAAAGCCCATTCTTTTGTTGGGGTTGATCCAATCATTGAAAATTTTAAAATATGATACACTTTTTAGTTGTAAAAATTGTACCTCTTTACAAGTCTTTGACACTCTCTCGTTTACATCCAAAAGTAGTTCATTCAGTTTAGATTCCAAACCATTTTGTTTTTTTAGTTGTTGATTTAGTGACTCTATCTTATCCAACAATAAATCTACATTTTTCTTATTTTCTTGACTGTGTTGGTTTAGTTGTTGATTTAATTGTTGATTGACATTCTCTATTTTAGTGTTTAGAGATTTATTTACTTTTACCAAAGACTTTATCTGGTCCAACAATAAATCTATATTAGTTTTGTTTTCCTCCAATATTTTATCTACATTTTGATTTATATTATTGATCTCTTCTTTTAATCTCTGATTTTCATTATTACTTGTTTCCAATTGAAAATATAAGGAATTGTGATCTGTATTTGAGCAACCAACTTTCAATTGATTCCTAAATTGCCAATTCTCTTTTTGTAAACGTTCATTATCTCTTTCAAGATCTTCCCTTGTATTTCTTGTTATCATTTCTATAGAGCTGCTATAATTTTTATTATTATTTATAAATTCTGTAAAATGTATATGTGATTAATTTTGGGCAAATGAAAAAAATTAAATAGCGGGGTGGGGTGTGAAAATTTTAAAATAGTAGCAGGCTATCAATCGACTCAATTTGTATTTGAGTGATCCATTAATTAGTTTGCCCTTTCTACTATGTTTAATCAATCATTCTATTGTATCTTTAATATCTTTTCACATCGATGGAGGTGATGATATCATTCATTTGTTTTGTGCAAATACATAAATGGCCTGATTTTGGTAGAGGTTGAGGGTAATAATAATAGTAATAATTTCACCATGGTAATAACAAATTTTGTATTTATATAAAGAGTTGAGATGATTTACAGTATGTCTGCATTCAACTCTATTACAATGACCTTTCATTTCAATTTTATAAATATAGCAACAGCAAAAATACAAAGATTAATAGTGATAAGTAATAGCAATCAATAGTTATGGGTAATCATATCATACTGAGAAGATTGGTTGCTGGTAAG
>AJWJ01000377.1:0-23267 GCA_000277445.1 Polysphondylium violaceum
GGTGTTTAATATGAATTTTTAGTTTAGTAAAAATGTGGAGTGTGTTAAAAAGTGGTTAAAAATAAAAGGATAGATTGTCGTTTATCAATGATGCATAGATAGCTATTTATAGCATTGATCAATCAAATTAACCCTTATAAGGATTATAAAATCAAAAAATTTTAAGTTGATCGGAATTATATAGAATTTATAAATAATGAGTGAGTGAGTGAGTGTTGTGGTATGTGTTTAATAAGAAAGTAGATTGTGTTTAAAAGGATCTATAAGATTGAAAGTGATAGAGGGAGGTGTAAAACAAAAAAATTGAAACATATAAGGATAAACTTTATAATTGAATGAAAAAAAAGATTTTTAAATTACAATGATAATTCAAACCAATTGGAAATGGAAACCAAACAAAAAATTTAACAAATTAAACATACCTTTTTTGATTAATAGTTGATAATAATAGTATTAAAAGTATAAAATCCTGTTTTTACACGTAGAAAAATTACTTTTTGATATTTTTCTTTGTCTTCTTTATTGTAAGTATCTTTAAATTATGTGGAAATTATTATTGTATTGATTAATATATGTTTGAAATAAATAATAAAAAATGAAAAAAAAAAAAACAATGAAACACAATAATATTAAATTTAAATATTAAATATATATGTTTATAAATATATATATTTACGAGTTTTATATCTTTAAAATTAAATGTATAACTATCTGGTTCTTGAATTTGGAAACTGGAAAATAAATAAAAAAAAAGTAAAATAAAAAAAAAAAGAATTATCAATCTTATAGATTTTACTGTAGCGAATTGGTGAATTGTTGTAAACTAATAAGAGGTTGCTGATAATGGAAATTATTGTTGAGCTGTTAATAAATTTAAATTAAATATTTTAAATTAATCCCTAGAGTGTTCCAACAAACAAGTTGTATTAATAAAGATGAGAAAAAGGAAATTCATAAAAAGAAACTTGGCTATTTAAAAAAAACAAAAAATTGAAATTGAAATTGATTTAAATTGTTACAGTTGAGAATAAAGAAATTTTGACAAACAGCACTAGACATGTTTCAGAGATCTCTTAGAGGTGGTAGATGAGGTGTTTGAGGGTATGGAAAACAATTGAGCAGCCTTTGTTGTGGTGGGGGTGGGTGGTATCCCTTTTATATGTCCATTTCTTTACAAGTAAAATAAATATTTATTTTATATAATTATATATAAGGGTGGGTGGGTGTTTCAATACGATTGTATGTATTACTATTAATAATATCACAATAATATTCGATATGGAGTGTGGGTATATCCTGATACACCACAAATCGTCTCATAGTGTTTGAAAAACAGTCGGAAGCTGAATATCTTAATACATTAATGTATGTATCGTTGGTGGTGCTCCTATTTTTTTTTTTTTTTTTTCCCATCTCTTGATAAAAATTTAAAAAACATGGGTGTGCAATGACTTTGTCTTGGTTTGCCATCGTTGCTTCTCAACATATGGACAATTTATTAGATTTAATAGATGTATGTTAATTAAGTGTATCACATACAACATTGATAGTTTTAACATCAATACCTATAATTAGTGTAAAACATCAAAGCATCGTTAGATATTACAAATAACAACACCCACTTTTTAAAAATAAAAAAAACCTTTATACACATACTTTAAAACTCTCTTTACATGAGAGACATAGTTAATTTAATCGCTACACACCCCATATATAAAACTTATAGCGATTATAGATATCGCTATAAAAAAACCATCTTGAATACCCGGATGTATTGCTCTAGTTGTAAGTGTGTTACTTTATTGTGTGTGTGATAAAGGGTTTCATTGGTTGTTGATAAATATATATAAATAGATAGTAGGGCTTTTTTTTGTTTTTCCATTTTCTTTTTTTTTTTTGGTAATTGTTTATATTTATATATACATATTTAGATTTGATAAAAAAATATATCACACCACAAATGACAAGATGTGTGAGATAGCACGACATGTGGATATACATTTAAAGTCCACTTTTTGCGAAACACATTGTTGTTATTATGTCTAGTCTATATATTCTGACTTTTTCTTTTTTTTAATCAAAATAGTACAGATACAACTCTCCTCTAAATAGTTTTTCGTAATCTTCAAATCTGGAAAAAGTTATATGTTTTACAGATTTAGGTATAGATTGTTCTGTAATTCTCGAGATAATTTGATGATTTTGAAAGTGTACCTCTTGCACAGAGGCGGGGATCAAGTGTTCAGGCAACACATTGGAGCCATAAAATAGGGTTTTTACATTGGATGGAATGGCACCGACTTCAATTTTAGTTTGGGGATATATATGTAGTGAAGTCACAGAGTTGGGTATTGAACCTTTTTGAATGTTTCCTGCAATCTTGAGTGTCAAAACACCATTGGGGATATCACCCTGTTTGACGGGTTTAATATAATGATTTCCAACGTCCAAATATTTCAAGTAGACTGGTAAAACTCCAGGTCCCAATGATTTATTGTAAAATGAACTTAGAGTCAAATGTTCGACAGATTCTGGGATTACACCACCTTTTAGATCTTGTTTAAAATTTTGTCCCAAGTGAAGTTTAACCACAGATTTGGGGATACAGCCTTTGATAAGAGGTTGATTAAAAGATTTACCAAAATAAAGCTTCTTTACGCTGTTTGGGATGAAACCTGGCTGGAATTTTTGGTTGAAATCCAAATTAAAGACCAAATTGGTGATTCCATTGGGGATGACTGTGATTTGGGTGTCCAATTTAAAAGGTAAAACAAGATGAGTCACAGATTTTGGTATGACTTTTGATCCTATAGGATGTATATATCTTCTATTGAACGCTAAATGCGTGACACTAGAGGGGATACATCCATCGAGGGCATAATCAAAATCTACAGAAAACACCAATTTGGTGACACGCGAAGGAATGGAAAGTGGTGATATGGGGAATGAACATGAAATCCCAAGAAATATATTTTGAAAGTGTTGTGGTATGGTATCAGGTTCTAGTGTACCTTCATGATGTACATAACACATTGGCAAAGGATACAATGTCCTTACAATCTGACCTCTTATATAATGATTTCTCCATAATTTATAAAATAATGCATCAACACTACTACTCGATTGCGAATCGGTCGTATATCTTTTCAATGCCAATAAACACATTTCTGTATGCGTTATAATATCATCAGACATTGACTTTCTAAGTGGTATTTGATCACCACACATATGACATTTAAATGTTGATAATTTATTGGTTTTTAAATGATATTGTTGTTTTAATTGTAATTTATCCATTATTTATTTATATATGTATATATGTATATATTACTCGTAAACAAACTATCTATGATTAACAATATAGTGACTAACAATAATAATAAAAAATAAAAATAATAATAATAATTTAAATAATATGATTGATTATAATAGTTGTAGTAAATGATATGAGGGTGTTTGGACACATTCATTCAAACTTTACGAAAAACCCACCAACCACACATAAATTATATTTACAAATTTTTTTTTGTTTTTTTTTTTTGTATTTGTTCGTTTTTGTCATAACAACTCTCAAATTGGGAAGAACTTGATGAATTTGAAAAAAAAAGTGTTTTTTTATTTTTTTTAATTTTACAAATATTATGATAATAAGTAACAGTTTGAAGATCGCTTTTATTACTTTACCAATTCCCTTTTTAGTGGATAATTATCTCTTTTCGATTCGAATCAAAGAGAAAGACGAAAACAATGACAGATCAGAGCTACTATTGATAAATAAATTTAGAAAGAGATATAAAAGAGGTGATATTGTTACAATGATGTATGTGTTTCTGTGTGCGTGTGAGATCCATCTATCAAATGATGGTTTTCGTCGTGATCATTTATATACAGAGACATATTTTTATATTAATCACAATACCAAACATATATAGTGATCCTAAAAAACCAGACCACACTATATTATCAAAGATTACAGCGACAGATAGTGAAATTTATTATGATCCTTATATTTCAGCGATACCAAATGGTTATTTTTTATATAGGCGTTTAAATACAAATGATAGACCTAAACCAAGAAATAAATCACAACCTCGTGTCGTTTCTGGTCCACTCCCCGTTGGATTTGTTACTGGTATTGTTTTATCTAAAATACCACTCTGGTAATAACTTGTCGTATTGGTCAACAAGCAACAACAATTGTAAATATACAACAAACTATTATTTATAGATGCAATAGCCATAATAGAATAATTCTCTATAAATATCATATCATTCATTTCTTAATAAAAATTAAATACAACTTTATATTTATATACATATATCATTATTATTTATACTATATTATTAATCAACTTGTTCTTCAGTTGATTTAATGATTTTAAAGTTTAAACCATCTAAACAAACTTCGCAATCATAGAATCTAATATCCTCCAAACCATCGACTTGTTCAATGGCAGTTTTCATTTTGGATTTAAAAATATCCTTATCTTCTTTACATACGGCAATCAAGAATCCACCACCACCTGCACCGGTGAGCGAGGAACCATAGACGTGATCATTGATCAATGAGAATATCTCTGTGATTCTGGTTGGCTCTGCGCCTATGGCCATGCATTTCTTATCTTTCCAATACACAGATAAATATTTACCTATACTGGCGAGATCACCATCCAACAGCGCCTTCTTCATGTCGACCGTATTAGCCAAGAGATTCTCTGTGACAGAGAGGATTTCAGTGGTTCTTGAATACCATCTTCTAATGACATCCTGTAAAAGATCTCTGGCCAGTCTTGTGCGACCAGTGTAGATCAATACGAGGTGTCTGTTGATCATGTCTGTCGATTCCCGCGACACTGGAATCTTATCATAGGTCACTGTAATGGACCCATTGCTACCACTACCATTGCTAGCAGCACTTTGTTGTTGATCAGAAAACTTGCTGCATTTGGCCTCTTTGAAGCCACCTTCCACGGCACCAGCGGGGTCATTCCAACCACCGCCCGCCGTCAACATTTGCTCAACCTTGAGGACGGCGTGAATTAGGTGCTGGTCAGTGTACTTGTATCCATAGATATGGGCAATGGCAAACAACAGGGCAGCAGCCAAGATACTAGATGTTCCCAATCCGGAACCTGTAGGGAGCGAAGAACTGGAAATCAATTCAAATCCACCTCCGAGCTTCTTGAGTTGGGCCTCAAGACTTGCTTTGGTGGAATTGATATCAATGAAACCCAATTGGAGAAAACAGCATTTAACCAGTGCACCCGGTGCCAAGGGTTGATTGTAATCGGAGAGATCCAATAGGGTTGTGCAAATCACTGGATCAGACTCTACAGAGTCAAAGTAGATTGTGATCTTGGGATCACTTACTTTTCTGGCGGTGACCTTGACGGGGAATTCCCCATTGACTTTGACAGAGGCATTGATTACAATACCACCGTGTTCGTAGCATATTGGCGGTGTATCTGTCCATCCACCAGCAAGATCGATACGAGCTGGTATCTTTACCTCGATCCAGTCCTTATTGGGTAAAATGACTTGGTCGCCATTGTCTGCACAGAGGGGAATGAGCACCGTTTTACAGGTGTCTACAATGTTTTTGATAACAAGTTGGCCAGCACCTTCATAGTGACGAGCGGCTCTAATCATGTTTTCATAACTATCCAACCATTTCTCTCTTTCCTTGGCCAATGCCAACAGACCTTTTCTTTCATCATGGCTTCTAAAGTATGAGAATGCTTTGTCCCAAGCCGAGTTCTTGGCCGGACCACTTCTTAGACCACCTTTGTGATTGACATAGATTGCCAAAGCATCTGAAATACAAGACAATAGCCTACCAGTGTATTTAATTGGTGAAGACAGTGCTATTCTATCCAAGGTATCCAATACCTCCCTAATAGGTATACCAGAATCTGCCCACTTGTGAAGAAAAGGCAAGATAGAGACATCTTCACCCTGAGTAAGGGTCTTTTCCACTTGAAGTGAATCTACTTTAAACGACAATGCTCTTCTCCATCTAAACTCTGCTTCAATATTGCCCTCAATGATTTGTTTACTCATCAACTTGAGACTCTTTTTCTTTTCGGCAACACTCTCCAACTGACTATAGTCCAATAGATGTGATTCACCAATGATATCGGCAATCGACACTCTTTTCGATGATCTCCATCTACCAACTACTGAGAGGGAAGGCGATCCGTGGCTTTGAATCCAAAGAGAGGCTTCTACCAGCTTTTCATCATCACAGGTAATGATGGGGAATAATCTAGCGGTCCTGAGCACCTTTGACACACACTTTGGCCACAGCTCATCTGGAGAAATACCAGAGTGCAAAAAGAATTCTGACCATGATCTGTTTGCAATTGTAGCGTTGGGATCGTCAAACAGACAATTCAAATCATCATGAATACCCAACACCACCAAAGCCTTGGGCTCGGTGTTTGATTGCGAGTCCATCGCCATCAATTTGATTTTATCAGACTTTAATCGAATTTCATTGACAATCATGTTGTCCAGTATTTCAAATCCAAACGACACACCCTTGACACCCAATACAATGGAATTTGACCCCACCGACCAATTACCCGTCAACACCGACGAATAAACAATACTGGTCTTTTCAACAGACCCATTTCCAGTGAGAATTGAGTTCATTATGATTCCCTCGATTGGCTTTTTGCAATCAATGTAAGAGTGTACCCGTTTCGACACCTTGACATTCTTGTTATAGTATACCAAATTTAAAAAGTCTTCAGAGTTTTTCAAGTAAATAAACTCGCCCTTGATCTTTATGGAATTGATGGGAATTCCTCTAAACGTATTCCATAACACTCTTCTACCCTTGTCCACCAAATTTCTATTACAATTGTGAAACGTTGGTAAATTTAAATAACTATCCAACGTTTCATTTTTAGTCATTGTGCACAATATATCTGTATAGATAGATAATAGAGTGTTAATAAATGTAAGAGGTCAATGTCAATGTATAAAACAATTACCTGGATAAACTCCAAACTTTAGCATTTGGGTGCCACTATCTATACCAAGATAAGTGCACGAAGAGATGGGAGGTGTGTTGTAGAGGTACAGTAATTTCTCCGCACTTTTCTGACAAAAGAATAGAATGGCAGTGTATAGTGATGCCTTGCCATTCTCATCAATAAAGCCACTCTTTTCCAAATACTCGGCAGGCTTTTTATAAGACATTTCAATGATTTGGTTGGTTTCTTTATCAATCTTACAAACACCATGATTTTTGTAACAATCTGAATCGACGTCCATGGTAATGACAGACACACCTGGTTTCCTCCATACTTGATCATCCTTTAAATTTGCATCGTTTTGATCAAACAAAATCATAGACTCTGTGCTTGCTACCATGAAGCCCGGTTGAAGGTGCGGGATAATGACATTAAGATTCGACAAGAGAATATCTATTGAATATACTGGGGGATCACCAACATAGGTATCTACAGCACGGCTGGGATCATCATAATTTAAATTCACACCTATCATTGGCAACATACTAAATGATTTGGTGCACATATTGACCAATGGTGCATGTTGATAGATACCACCAATCAACAGCAACAATATTCTTTTATCTTTGAGTACATCCACATCCAGATAACTCTTTCCAGAGAGTGCACTCAACTTTTCACATATAACAAATAAACTGTTGATTGTACTAGTCCCACTGCCCAGCTTTGCAAAGCCTTGAGCCAACTTATCTTTTTCAATGCCGACTATTGGTGGTGGTGGTTGTTGGACATTGTTACTTGGTGATTGTGGTTCATCAATATCACTATTTTCTCTATCACCACTATCTTTTCTAACACCCTGTTGATTCACCAAACCAATATTTCTAAAGCTATCTTCATCTTGTAATGGGTCGGGAATTGAAATTAAAAACGTAGATTTTGAAATGAGACCTTCATTTTGTCTAGTTTGAAGTTCTCTTAAAAACTCTTGAGCATGTTCATTCTTGGGTGCAGTGACTGCAATAGCATCCCAAAAAGCCATAATATTCTTATATTCTTATATTTGTTCTTATATTTTATACAATATATCTATCTCTATCTCTCTCTCTCTCTCTCTATATCACTATATTACTCACAAATAAAAATGATTGAACAAAACAAAACCCACACACCAAACCACCTCAGCACCATCATTTTTTTTATGAATTCAAGCAAGTGAAAAATAGGATTTGAACTTCTTTAAACACAGAATCTTAATCTATCGTTTACTCTGACTATTATTACTATCTCTATTGAATATTATACAAATAAAAGGTTAAATTTTAAAAAATTATACAATGTAAATGATTTTATTACTATTATTAATGATTGTCATTCAATCATCAAAATGATAAATGATGATAAAGTAATATTTTAATATCTCTCTGTGTGGTGTGTTGTTGTGTATGTGTCTCTTTTCTTTATCTATATATCTCTTGTCGTCACTATAACTACTAGGTGTGTATATGTGGTATAATAATATATTTATAATGCAGTAGTAAGACCAAAGAATAAATTATTTAATTGATCAATACGTTTAAAATCATTTTCTTTATCAGTTTGATACTTTAAATTTACTCTATCATTTGTAACTTTTAAAACTACTTTAGCATCAACATGTCTATATTTAAATGAAAACCTTGTCTATATATATATAATATTATTTGATGTATTAGAAATAATGCCTACAAAGATGATGGTGATGGTGATGATGATTAATCATACTTTTGAAGGATCTGATCTATATAATTGTTCTGATTTATCAAAAAACTCGTCCCAGTCTGCTATATACATGATGTTGATGATATGTTCTGATGTTGTTTGTGTTTTTTGAACAAATATTTTTTGACAAAAAAATGAAAGAAAGATTTGAAAAAAAAAAAATTTAGATGTAGAATTTGAAAAATGATCTAGCCAAATTTGTGAGGTTTTTTCCAGTTGGAAAAGTAATGTTTTTTATAAAAGAGCTATTTATTTAGGATGTTTTTATTTTAAAATAATAATCTTAAAAGGAAACCAATCACTATAACAAAGAATACAACACCTAAATTCATCATAAGAGTTGGTGACATTAAAGCAAATGGACTATTATCTTCTTTGGATTTACTAGTAGTATTGGAGTTCTTTGGTGGCTTATTGGAATTTGGCTTTTTGTTGTTTTGTTGTTGAGGTTTAGTGGTTTCTTTGTTTTCTTTGGTTTCTTTGGTTGTTGTTTTTGTTGTTTTTGTTGATGAGGATGAGGAAGATGAGGTATTTGGTACAACATTCTTTTTGACAATTGGTTTTACAGGTGATGGATAGTCTAATGGTTCTTCAACTAATAGATTTCTAATTAAAAGATTATCTTGTGGACCAGTTGGAATTGGTTTAGTGATTTCTTCTTTTGGTTTAAAAGTTTTTGGTTTCTTTTCTTCAACAGACTTCCATTCGTCTTTGACCTCAACCTTTTCAATGACTTCAAGTTTTTTGGTTTCTTTGATGGCAAGTTTTTGAACTTTGGTTTCGATTTGTTCGGTGGTAATGGACAAGGTATTGTTGTCTGATACTACAGTGGTAGTTGATGTAGTGGTGGTTGATGTTTCAACAACTGATGATTCTGGTTGTTGTGAAATGGTTTCAATTAATTCTACAATACTTTGTGGGCTACTCCATGAAGAAGATGGTGTTTTCTTTTGTTGTTTGTTATTTGTCTTGGTTGGTTTAATATTATTTGTTGTGGTGGTTGGTACTGATACAACTTCTTTTTTACCTTCATTATTTTCCCATACATTGGTGTTGTTGTTGTTATTTTTCTTTTTTGGTTCAGCTTTAACAACAGTAGAAGCAGTAGTAGCTGATTCTGGTTCTTCCCAAATACTAGATTCAGATGGTTTGTTATTAAGAATTTCTCTAGAGTTTACTCTTTTCATATTTGATTTCTCTTCTTGTTGTTGTTTAACTTCTTTCTTTTCTTTCTTTTCTTTCTTTTCAACTTTATTTTCAACAACTACTTTTTTCTCTTTCTTTTCTTTCTTTTCTTTCTTTTCGTTGGTGACAGGGGTATCATCTTGAGTGGATTTGTTTGATGACCAAACAGATTCAATGGTAGATGGAACAACGGCAACTGGTTCTTCAACGACAACAGGTACCGGTTTTGGACAAAGAATGCCAGTAGACCAAGCATTTACACCAGATGGAATAATGACCTCTGGTTGTTTAACAACTTGTTTTGGTTGTTCAACAATTTCACCTTCTTCAATATCATCTTTTACAACAACTGGAGTTGATAATCTTTCAGTGGTGTTGATTTTGGTTGATTGTGGTTGTTGTGGTTGTGATTCAACAATTTCACCTTCTTCAACTTCATCATTTACATGTACTGTTGGTTTTGGACAAAGAATACCAGTGGACCAAGCATTTACACCAGATGGTACTTCAGGAACTTCAACAGCACCCATTGAAGATAAATCGGTACTTGATGTAGAAGTTGAAAGAGAGGTGCTATTTGTGGTGGCAACATTTGATTCAACTGGTTTAACTTGTACCAAAGGAGCGGTAGACACTGAGAGTGAGTTTTCTTTTTTTTCTTCTTTTCTCTTTATATTATTTGATTGAGTCCATTGTTTATTACTATTGTTATTGTTGTTGTCAAAAGTACTCCAACCACCATTGTAATCTGTGAATTTATTTGTTTTTTTCTTTTTGTTATTGTTGAAGTCATCTTGTTTCTTGTTTGACTTTGAGTTGATAGATGTTTTATGTGATGAATATTTACAATTTTTGACTTGTAAAATATTTTGGAAAGAATCCTTTAAGGATTGAACTTGAACTTCACAATTTGTGTTCCATAAATTTATACTACCTCCCCAACTTCTAATTGAAAGTACAATACCATTCTATTTGTAAAAATTAGTTAGTATATTTCAAAAGCATATATCACAAATAGACTTACAGATTGGTCGTAATGTTCCCATGATGAATAAACTATAGTGGTTAATAAAGTGAACCAAGCATTTAAGATTTTAGAGAAATCATTGTTATCTTTGAGGTAGTTAATAGACTAGATAAAATAAATGATGTTAACGACGATTAGTATATCAAGACAAAACATATTCTTCTCCTCAAGATTAAATCAAACACCTACATATTTTCCACCATTTTTATTTTTGATATCTTCCCAAGCTGGTTCAATTCCTTCTTTAAAGATACTTATATTACCATGGCTAACATCTAAAGGTGAACTTAAACTTTCCCAACATTCTTTGAATCCCTTTGGTATTATGAAAAAATATTAATATCTTTTCAAAAAAAAGATGATCTTACTCCAAAGGTTTTTTTTTTATAAAAAAAAAACGAACGAAATCTGGCATGTGAGAAAAAACCTACTTTTAATGTGTTGAATGATCCAACTTTTTGAATATTTTCAAGATATTTACTATTTTCATCTGGGTGGTGTTGTTGTTCATTTGAGTCTTTATTCTTTTTGGTGTCAAAATAGAGGACCCAATTTTCTGTAAAAGTTTTTTCGAGGTCATGCTCTTTGAAATCAAAGTGAATTTCAATGTGTTGTGATGTTTTTTCTTGTTGTTGTTGTTGTTGTTGTTGTGGTTTAAAAGAGGTCAAGATGGGAGTGGCAACAGCAGGTACTTGTTGTTCTTGTTTTTGTTGTTCTTGTTGCTCTACATCCTCATCATCATCTAATAAAGTGAAATAGTTTACCATTTTTGCTATATCTATATATTTACAATACTACTTGTGGAGTCCTTATAAACTAATCAAAAGACAATCTTTTTTTTAGTTTGCAAAACGAAGAGGGATGTTTTTGGCGTCGACGAGTGCAAGAAAAGTTTTTTTTTTTTAGAAAAAAAAATAAAAAATTTTAAAAAAAAATTATTTTAAAAAAAAAAATCTTTATTTGGTGGTGGAGAACTCTCTTGCTGGCACAATTAGGTCAATAATTATAACCTTTGACCGTTTTTTATGAGCATCGATCAATCAGCTTTGCTCAATTAAAATTAAAATATCTTTTTATTTGAATGGTTGATTTCCTCTTTTCACAGGAATGGTGAATAATAATGGAGTTGTTGTAAATCTACATTGTTACCAGAAACACAATTGTCATTGAATTTGACGTTCGTTTTTTTTTCTTTTTTTTTAAAACTAATTTTTTTGAATCTTCCTCAGAAAAAAGTAAAAGAATCTCTTTTTGTGTGCAACAAAAGCAATATGAATGCTGAAATTGAAGAATCAATAGAATATGATGAAGATGATGGTGAGATTACCACTACCACCAGTGGTGCAACAAAAACAACAGATAAAACATGGATTGAAAATATAGAGAAAAAGAGAGAAGACCAACAAGATTTATTAAATGATTTCTATGCAAAGAAACCCCAATATTTTATAGATTTCCTCAAAAGTAATAATATTCCTTTAGACTCTTATAATATTAAAGATTTGCCTAGATTTATACGATTGAAATCATTGTCAGACTCTTTGAATCAATCCCTTTTAGCAGAGATTGAAAATCAATTAAAAACAAAACTTGTGAAAATTCATTGGTTACCAGGATTTTATAAATTGCAAGATTCTTCAGTATCAATATCTTCATCTAAGGCATATAAAGATGGTTTAGTAAGTATACTTGTGGATATATAAAAGTTGCGCATATTATTAATGCGTGTGTTTTATAAAGATATATGGTATGGATGCTAGTAGTGGAGCAGCTATATTGGCATTGGATCCTAAACCAGGAGATAATATTTTAGATATTTGTTGTGCACCAGGTACAAAGCTTTGCATGATATCTGATTTAATGAATGGTCAAGGATCATTGACAGGTGTTGATATTTCTAGACCTAGATTGGGTATTTGTAAAACTTTATTAAACAAATATAAAATACCAAACATTAGATTATTTCTTTGTGATGGTACAGCATTTAATATCAAAGCGCCTAATCCAAATGATTCAATACCTTTAGAAATATTAGAAAAGGGTAAAGAATTGAAAAGAATTAAATTGGATAAAAAGTGTAAAGAGAAAAAAGAACAACAAGAACTAAATGATGAAGACAATGAAAATGAAAAAGATAAAGAAAATAATATTAAACCTTTAGAAACATCCACAACAAATAATAATAATAATAATAATACTGATATAATAGATTTAAAAAGAAAACAACAACATTATAAATCTAAAAAGCCATTAAAAAAGAGACTTATTGATTTAGAAGATTTGTTTTATTGCAAAACATTTTATATGAGACATAGTAATAGTCAATTATATGATAAAGTTATTGTTGACGCAGAGTGTAGTTTGGATGCATCAGTTAGACATTTAATCAATTATTCTAAAATGGGTAGACATATGGTACCAGAAGAATTTAAAAAACTCACAGATTTACAAAAATTATTGATTCAAAATGGATTTAATCTATTAAAAGAAGGAGGTCACATTGTATATAGTACTTGTAGTTTTTGTAAAGAGCAAAATGAAGATGTGGTTCAATGGCTATTGGATAATAATCCAAATGCAAAATTAATACCATCATTTAATAATACAACCTCAATTGTCGAGCAAGACAACAATATGTCATTGTCAATGGATCAATTATACAATAGTGAAACTGTCCCTTTTTCAACGGGTTTCATTGAAAATACATATAGATTTTATCCAAAGAATGGTACCAGTGGAATGTTTATCTCTAAAATTCAAAAAATAAAGTTGTAATACACCAAAATAATATGCTTTCAAAATTAATTTATAATTTTATTTCATATGTTTATTTATCTAATATACAAATAGTCGTTTAAATATTATTATTACTATTATTAATAATAATAGAAAACATCAAGATGAAGTAGTTTGTTCTTTTTTTGATTTTAAATGTTGCATTAATTCCAATTGAAAAGCATTTAAATTATTATTATTATTATTATTATTATTGTTGGAGTTGTTTTTCTTTTTCAATTTTTCAATGGATGTTCCTGATGGACATTTTACAAGGGAATTATTATTATTTTTTTTGTTATTACTACTATTATTGGTGGTTGGAATATTTTGTTGGCTTTGATTCAATTCAACTTTTGGTAAAGATTGGGCAGAGTGTGAAAGTTTAGAGGTCAAACGTTTAAATGGTTTAGGTGATGATGTAGATTTTACACTATTGCTACTACTATTTAATGATGTTGATGTTGATGTTGATGTTGATTGTTGTTCTTTTCTTGATGATGGGGATGAAATTGAAATGATTGGAATTGGTGTTGTTGGTGTACTATTACTACTGCTATTATTATTATTTGATACACTTTGATATGAATTTGATTTTGTTAAAGGTAATATTTTTCTTGGTGATAACCTATTAGAGTTATCTACAGCTACTTCTTCTTGTTCTTGAATAGTTGATACATTGATTTTAGATGATGAGGATGATTTCGATAAATGTAATTGTGATGAAAGTGAACGTTTTAATAAAGATGGTGATGATCTACCATTAGGTGAACCAACAACCATTGTTGGAATTGGTGATTGTGATTTTGGTGTGTTTGGATAACTTTTAGGCGATTCCATTTGATGGTGGGGGTCATAGATGTCCAATCCATGATAATTGTCTTGATTGCTTTGAGTGATAATGATTGCATTTTTTTCTATTCTTTCCAATTCTTCTCTTTCCATTCTCTCTTGATACTCAAGATGTGACAACTTTTCATAGTTATCCAATTCATTTTCATTTGGAGTTGTTGGGGGTGCTTTGCTACAATTATAACTTTTCATATAGCCATCCAAAGATGTTAAAGACAGTGATCTCATCTTTTTCATCATCTCTTCCAACTCTTCCTTTTCCATCTTTCTCTCTTTTCTATAAGACTGACTTTCAGAATCTGATAAAATGATCTCTCTTTTATCTGAATCGTTTTCATCATGATCATTATTATAATTAATATAGTGAGTGTTATTTTCCATGTCATTGAAATCTGGCTCTTCACCGGTACTATGGGATCTCTTGAATTTTGATACAAAATTATCAATACTTGCTTGAAAAGATTCTCTTCTATTTAGTGGATGAGCACTTGGTGCAGAGAATGATCTATATCTTGAACTAGTGGGTGAAGTAAATGCATCAATACCGGTTTCATTATCTTTAATCCCTTTGGGTGATTTAATCTGATCCTTTTCAGAAACAGATATCACTTGCCCTTGAGGATCAACAATCACATTTTTATCATTTATAACACAATAGGAACGATTGATAATTTTGTCTTTTATCAATAATACTTGAGGAGGTAGTGATTGTAAACTATTACCAAAATTTGATAACCCATTCGAGAGGGCCAATGTTGAATTTTGAAAACTTGAATTTGGTACTACATTTCCATTCTTTAAATAGCTTGGTTGTGATTGGCCCTCAACTTGAATGCCATCAAATTTATGATCCATAATAACCATTTTTTAGTACTACTATTGTTTTTTTTTGTTTAAACAAAAAAGATTATATTGTTTTTGATTTATTATTTAATAAAACTATCTAAGTATTAAATAATTCTTTACAATTAATATTTATTCTATCTAATTTTTTTGGGTTAAACTAGAAAAAAAGACAAAAAGAGGAAAAAAAAAAAAGAATAGGGATCTCTTTATATTTATATTTTATACTAGTATATACACAAATACGAATTTATTTCATAAATAAAACAAAAAAGAAATAATAATAAATAAATAATAAATAAAAAAAAAAAGTGAAATTGATCTTTCTCGAAATTGGTTAGATAATTGATAAATAAATTGAATACATGGAATCGGATAGACATGCGAATGAGTGTGAATATTTTGATTTGTGTGAATAATTAAATTAATTCAGATTGAACTAATATTAAAAGTCTAAAAAAAAAAAGAAAGGAGAAAAAAAAACAAAAAAAAAACAAAAAAAACAAATTCGATTTTATAATTCTAAATAGGTGTGTGCCAAAATAATTTTAAAATTAAAAAATAAAAATACAAATTTGTGTAGCTATGATGATATTATAGTCTTTTGCACACACAATCAAACAATGGTTGATATTATTATTACTATTATTGTTTTGATAATTTTTATCACATTTACTCTTAGTATTATTTCATAAAAGAGTTTTAGAGTGTTTCTTAACTATGTGGTAGTTTTGGGTGGTAGTGGTGTGAACATTGATGATTGTATTTATTAAATACACTTATTATTGTTATTTTTTATAAAGGTTACCATTAATATTTAAAATGACTGTTGGTGGTGAGATGAAGTGGTGCTACCAACTATCTAATGATTATTTATTAAAATAATAAAATAATAATAAATAAAACACAAAATATTTATAGAGATTAACAGAGGATAAACAGAAAACTTACACACACAAAAGTCCTTGTTTTATCTCTGAAAGAATAATTTCATAAATTCTGAAATAAAAAAAAAAAAGTAAAGGAAGGAAGGGGTATTGAGAAGTGTGAATATTTTAAAGTATCATACCCCAACACAGAATAATGAAAAGTGGTGTGTGTGTGTGTGTGTGTGTGACGTATATTTCTTAAATGTATGAAAGAGTTTTTTTTTTTCTTCTTTGATAGATTTTGTTCAACATTGTTTTTCATCATATGATGATAATATTAAAAATAGAATTTTATATAGATACAAAATAGAAATATTCTAAATTTCATAAGCTCCTATCCTATTTTAGAAACCAATGGTGTGTTGTGTAGTTTGGAGAAAAAATAAATAAATAAAAAAAAAAGATATAAAAATCTTACATATATATATATTTCTATATTAAAGTAGAGATTGTAAATTATATTTTATGTCCCAAATAATTGTAAATAAAATTGTGACCAGATAAAATATATTGTTTTTTGATGTAACTTTCCCAACCAATCTATAGTGTTGGATTTTAAATTATGTCTGTACTTGTCAAAGTATAAGTTACGATTTGTGTGTTTTTATAACACTGTATTCTTATTTTTCTCTATTTGTCTTTTGTCAGAAGTTTTCTTGTTTTTTAAAGTTTTTTTTTTTCTAGAGAGTTTTTTTTTGCAATTTTTTTTTTTTGATCAAAATCGTTAAAATAATGCAAATAGTTATTATATATACTGTCTGGCCAGAGATATTTTAGTGTGAGGCAGGTGTGTAAGGTGTCGAATTGGTCACAATTTGTGGCAATCTTTGAAAAACCATTTTCAAAAAATTAATTTTAAAATAATTTTTTTTGTTTTTTTCATTTTTCCAACGAATTGGGAGATGGTATCTCCATACAATTGCAATAGTGAAATAGAGTTTTGATCATTTTACCCAAGTGGTTGTCAGTTGGGAAATCGATAAAAATTTTGAATAAACAACAACAAAAATAACAATAGCAACACGATCATTGTGACAAGAATAGAAATTGGGAAGAGATGAAAAATCGGAACACACTAAAATGGACACTCTATTGTAAAAACTGTTTGTGTGTAGCACACAACGTGGTCACACATACAAATTAGACCTATGATGAGTGAATTGAATATAAATGGTATAGACCAACATACACACGCTCACACACAAATATTCCATATGAGAATAAAAAACAATGGAATAATAACAACTTACATTTTTTAATATATTATGTCCAATCACTTTGATTATTAAAATTTTTATGTTAATGAGTTACATAAACAAACATTAACTATTAAAATTTTATCCTTTTATAAAAGTGATGATAAAAAAAATAATTAAAAATTAAAACTCTCATTCAAATAATGAGAAATAAAAAAAAAAAAAGATAAAAAAGGATTAATAATCAAATTGAGGTAAAAATCAGATTTTGTTTTCAAATTCTTAAAATGTGAACATACATACATACACATTGTTAATATTATAAATAGAATGTGTTAAAACACACACACACATAAACAACACAAACAACACAAAACACATCTGGAGATTACCACACACCTTTTTTTCATACCTTAAAAAGAGAATTTATTATAAAGGGTGATTAAACAAAGATTTAAAATAGAACTTTACTCTTTAGCAATTCGATCTAATTTATATATAGAGTGGTGGGATGTGGTGATTAAAACCCAGAGATTTATGTGTGATGCTAAAAGAGATTTGAAAATGTCAAAATAGTATAAATTTAAAACAGCTAACTGACAATGATCAATAAGATATGTTTGTTGATTTCTGACATATATTGACTCTGTTTCAGAATATCATCATCATCATCATCATCATCATTATCGTTTATTATTATTGATTCTATAAATCAATTGATTTTTTGATTGCTTGAGTGAGTGGGGTATATAATGATTTATTAGAACATGCAATACCAACATTGTTTTCCAATTTGTAACCCACTGAGTAATCCAAATCATTTCCTTTGAAATCTTTTACAATACCACCTGCTTCTTCAACAATAATTTGACCAGCAGCATGATCCCAGATACATTCTCTATAATCCAAATTTGTTAATCTAACATAAACATCACTGTCGCCTCTAGCAACCATTGCATATTTACATTGACTATCGATTCTAAAATAATATTATAATAATTTTGTGTTAAAAGTCTATCATAATCAAAAACATCAATATAATAGTATAATAACGTTACTTTAAAGGTTCTTGGTCAACTACACCCATATTTTTAGATATATTTGAATTTAATTCACCTGCAAAACCTCTAGAGACATAACTTTCAGTGAAAATAGCTTTTGAAGGATCAGATTTTGAAGAAACTGAAATCTTTGTCTCTTTTGAAGGGTCAGAGAGGGTTTTCATAAAGGAACCTTCTTTTGAAAGAGCAACAAACACACATCCTTTGCCAAGTGATTGATCAGCAAACGATACTGGTAATGAAGGACAACCCAATACACCAAGTATTGGTTTATTATCTTCCATCAATGCCAATGCAACAGCATATTGATCCTTTCTCAAGAAGCCCAATGTACCATCAATAGGATCCAATGTCCACCAACGTTTAGAAGACTTTATTGCGTCTCTATTGGTTCCCTTGTCCAAGAGTGCCGAGAGTTGTTGTTCATTGATTGCAGTGTGAGAGAATTTATTAAAGAATGACAATACCTTTGTTTGTACATCCTTTTGTTCAGACAATGTCTTTGAATCTTCTTCTGCAATAAAGGGATACTCTTCGTCTAAATTATTGAGAATCTCATTGATTATCAATGCCTGTACGGTATAGTCACCCACAGTCACTGGTGATTGATCTTTTTTATTGATAGTATCATCTGTTACCATTTGGCTTTGAATCTCTAAACATGCGAAACATGCCTTCTCCACTGCTTGCACTGCAACATTTCTAATTTTAATTAAACCATTCATTGTTTTATTGAGGTCTTGTAATAAATAAAGATCAAAATTGCGAATAAAAACTTTTGGTGTGATGAATTTTCAAAATTTTTTTTAATTTGCAATGAAAAAAGATTAATGTGTTGTGGGTGGGATTATCTATAAAAGTCAAAGTAATAGTTCAAATAATTAAATTCTTTTTTTGTTTTGTTTTTTTTTTTTTTTTTCTTAAAGTTTATTTTTCATTCAATACATAAATTGTATGTCATACATATAAGGATATGATTATTATATGATGGATACCAATTCTTATTCTTAATACTGTTGTTGTATATTATATATATATTTTTAATTAATTAGTGTGTGTGAGATATTTGATGTTTGTGTTTGGGTAATTTAAAATGGTTTAGCTGGTTCTTCGAGTTGGTGGTGAGCAGCAAATTCCTTGTAAATGGCATCGTAAGCAGTTTGAATATCTGGGACTTCAGTGTTGTTGGCTTGTTCAGTGGCAATATCAATTTGAGCTGGGACAATAACTTTAGCGTAAAGGTCTAAAAATAAAGCTCTTGAGTGTAAATAGTGAGCTTGTCTTTCTAATTCTAAAATATTTATAGATATTGTTGTTAATAAATGTTGTCGTTGTTGTTGTTGTTGTTGTTTAAACATAATGAATACAAACGTTCTTGAGAAAGTTCACCAGATAATTTGTATTTCTTGGCAAGGGAAGCATTTTCTGGTTTAGAAAGTAATTGTTCAATTAATTTACGTGGTTTGCTTTCAGTGATAACCTTTTTGTAAACATTCATTCTTGATTCAACTGGTGGAACAGCAGCTGCATCGAGGACAAATGGAGCAATGAGCTCATAGTGACCACTAGAGTAATTCTATATTATATATAATTGAATAGGAGAATCAATATTGATGTACTATATTTTACGAACTATTGTTGGTTTAAATCATAATCAATCATCATCATTATTATCTTTTCATCATTATTATCTCTACAAGACTTGTTATTCTTCCTCTTCTTTTTTTTTTTTATTTCCTCTAAACACTATTACTATTCTTCTTTGTCTATTGCCTATAATTCTTGATAATCATTGATCAATCATTGATCAATATTAAATCATAACGAGACATCATCAAATTATGAACATATCTGTTTGGTTTTGTAGCTCATGATAAACATTTGTTCTTATTGTTTCTGTATTTAATGATAAAACCTATAAATCAATTGATAATCTAAACTGCTTGTGTTTGTTTGCATCTTTTCTTTCTTGAACCTGTATGTCAACACTTGATAGACTATAATGATGACAATGACTTTTAAACAGTTTTAAACCATCATTATCAACTTACACGAGAGAGAGCACTGATTTTAGTTACTGATCTAGAAAACATTTTTATATATAAATTAGATAGAATTAATGTATAAAACTTGTGAGAAATGATCAATAATAAGGCGCTGAAGAAAAAAAATCACGACAAAAAAAAAAAAAACAAAAAATTAAAAAACTAATGTTTTTCAGAAGTTCAAAAAAACTCCGCCGCAAAAAATTCAGAGGGAGAAAGTTTGCAATATCTTTACAATGAATGATTACAATTGGTTAATGGTTTGTTTATTTATGAGGAGGTGGTTATTGTAATTAACCATAACATCTAATCTTATCATTGCATCCTTTAGATGAACATTGACCGCCTTTTTCTAAATATTTTTGATGATAGTCTTCGGCAACATAAAAGACACCAGCGGGTGCAATTTCAGTGACGATTGGGTTTTTGTGTTTGGTTTGTTCTTTTTCTTTGCTAGCGATGGCTTCTAATTTTTGTTGATCATTGTGATAATAGATACCTGAACGATACTGTGTACCACTATCATTGCCTTGACGATTGAGTGTGGTTGGATCATGTTTACTCCAAAAGAGATCGAGTAGATGAGTATAACTCACTTGGGATGGATCATAGTCCAACTCTACAGCCTCTGCATGGCCAGTGGTGCCGCTGCATACTTGTCTGTATGTTGGATTCAATACCTGTCCATTTGTGTATCCAACACGGGTGCCCAAGACACCTGTCACTCTTTGGAAAAATAACTCTACACTCCAAAAACAACCTGCTGCAAAAGTAGCTTTTTCAATTACCATTTCTTTTTATGTCTTACTACGAATATTATTACTATTTATGAATTTATTTATTTCTTTTTTGAAAATTATTTCTCTTATTGTGTGTATTTATATTTTTTTTTTTTTCGCATTTGGAAGGTTCACAACAACAAAATTATTTTTTTTTGAATTTTTTAAAATTTAATATATGCGAATCTGGTTCTGTAAAGATATCTTCTATGGAATGTGCCATGTTTCTGAAAGATCTCTTATTTGGATTTTTATAATTTGTTGTTCCAATCATTGTGTGGTCTTAAAATTATCAATATTATAATGGACAAAACAAATATATAAATAGAATAAAGCAATGATTTTTTAAATTCCCAAAGGTGTTTCATTTGTAACAATTTGTTTTCTTTAAAAGAAACTCAATCAACAGGACATAGGGGAAATACTCACTTTTCTCATATAAACTAAAAGTATCATAGAGAGTCCATGAGAAAAAGAGTTCCACCAACAGTAGATTTGTTTTATAGATAAAATAAAGCATCTAATCAAATAAACATCAATTGTTTCCAAAAAACGACTAGTGTTTTGAAATGTCATAGTGGCTGGTTTTTGGGAATTAATTAAAAGAATATCATCACCATCAATAAAAACACTCTGTATAAAAATAACACATTCGCACAAATTTCAAAAAAAAAAGATAAAAATAACTTTTTTGTTCCATTTCGATATTTTTAGAGTTTTACAAACCAAAAATAATATAGAAAAAAGGGGCAAATAGAATGATTATTTTACAAGATTTTTTATTTTAAATTCTATATATAACATATGTGTTGAGTTATTTTTGTGTTTTTTTTCTTTTTTTTTTTTTTGGTGTTTTTTTTTTTTCATTTTAAATTTCTTGATGTTTTGAACTTACTGTCTTTCTCTTCCTATATTCGCTACCATTTTCTTCACTGTTACTATTACTATTGTTGTTGTTATTTAATTGATTTGAATGGTAAGCATCCATAAATGAAAAATTCTTGTTTGGTGAAAGGGCACCTGTCAAAGGCAAGGTTTCTAAATTTTGCAAGCTACTTGGTGTAGTAAATCCTCTGGGTGTATTCCAACTCCAAAAAGAGGGAGTGAGTGAAATACCATCGGTTCCAATGTCTGGATAAAATTCACGAGGTGATGGAAGAGTTGGTGTTTCTTTGTTGCTTACCATTGGCGCTCCAGATTCATTGATCATTGGTGCTGGAAGTTTTGTCAATGGTACTGCATATTTTGATGCGCCACTCTCTGGAATAACGACACTAAGCGATTTCTTTTGAAATTTAGGTTTGTTTAAATCATCACTAACTATTGGTACAAGTGCTGGCGATATTGACGGTGAGTTTGATATATTTACTGGTGAAATTGGTGGTGTTGATGATGATGAATTACTACTATTGTTATTATTTGACGTTGATGATGATGGATTACTACTATTGTTATTATTATTATTATTATTATTATTATTATTTATGTTTAAATTTGAAGCTGTTCCACTGCTTGTGGTTGGACTATTACTATTACTATTGGTATTAGTATTGGTATTATTATTACTACTATTATTATTATTTTTATTTGTCGTTGAATTGTTAATAATGTTTATACTATTAGCATTAGGACTACTATTACTATTGACAGGGCTATTATTACCATTAGTATTGCTACTATTGTTATTGGTATTATTGTTATTGGTATTATTATTATTATTATTATTATTATTATTATTATTATTATTATTATTATTATTATTATTATTATTATTATTATTATTATTATTATTATTATGACTGTTATTATTATTACTATTACTATTACTATTACT